>JAAAKG020100790.1:0-15898 GCA_010014905.2 Druon quercuslanigerum | reverse complement strand
TCCATACTTCGAGTGGAAACATGATTAATAAACCAATACAGTAGGTAAAAGCTCAGAGCGTCAAGCTCTTCAGAATTTAATGAACTTTAATTAAAAAAATCAGAATCGGACTAAAATTGAAAGCTCTGGAAATTTGTAAACGAAAAAAGTGCATTTCTTCTCACTGTGAACCGTGCCGCACCTATTGCCAATATCTTTGTTAATATATTTTTTTTTTTTGCTGAATTAAAATCCGACTTCCATATTTTGTCTACACATCAAATTTTTATGATTAAGTATTTTGCTAAAAATTTTTAAATTAAACATTGCGCTGTAAGTAGAAATATATTTTTTTGCGACATTGATAGATACTGCATTTCGATCTATTTTTATTCGCTAAATCAAACAAGGACCTTATTTCTTCGATAGATTGAAAGTTTCTAGAGATAATTTAAAAAAAAACTATTTAAAAACGGTCTAAAATGTTCATTATTTCTAAGCTATGCTCAGTTATTACCTTTTTATAATTCTGACATCTTATGATCATTCAAAGCAATTAATAACGTAATGCCAAGCGGAAGGATCAATCTCAACACAACTCGATCTGGTGTATAACATCTAACCTGTCCCATTCCACAACATGTAAGACAAGCAAGTTGGGAGTATCACTTATTTATTTCAAAATGCTAAGAAGATACAGTACACTTTATAATGTGATACAACACTCAAGGAGTATTGCCTTTTTTCAACTTTTTTCAACTCTGAATATTTCGGAATCTATGCATTACAGAAAAAAACTCGAAAGGAAAAAAATATTTATTTTTACATGCAGAATAATTATTTGCGAAGAAATAGTTTTATGCAAAAACTGAATGGTTTTCGTATGATATTGGGTGTCGGGGGTGAAGTGTAGAATGCGTGGAATAATTTTTAATAACTATAACTAAAATTACCCCTATCATTAAATGTGGGACGTCATCTTCATAGCAGCCGTAGAATTGCACAGTCTAAAAAAATTAGACATAGAAACTGCGCATGCGTCAAAAGAGAGCCAGGAGTGTCGCCACATGGCCTAAAAGCGCATGCGCGCAATTCGTAAAAGTATACTTTTACTGTCGTGTTTACTTAGCGTGTTACAGTTTTTTAAGTCTTTGAATATAAATATGTGACCTTCCGCGAAGAATGGGACCTAATGCGTCCTGTAGGGCGGCACTCGTGTTTATGCAATGAAACGCATGCAATGTAATTTTCGAGAATCAATTTATTGCTTTATTTAAAGAAAATGGCAATTGCGTGTTTTATTGTGTGTTGTACGAACAAGCATGGAAGGGACCATCGAATATCATTTCATAAAATTTTAACTATTATAAAAGAAACAAACAGAAAGTATGTCAGATCGGGTGGAATGTACACTTTCCAGAAACAAATAGTTTTCGAAAAAAGACGTGAACAATGGATAAGTGCGAATAAACGTGGTATTTTAAGTGATTCGCTGATAAAAAATGCATGAATTTACTCAAACCATTTTATATGGGGTAAGATAAATCAGATAGATTTTACGCAAGGCTGTAGCAATCAAGTTCTAACCTGCAAATCCAATCGCCTCAATATTTTTGAAATACTTAACAGTACTTTGTTTCCAAAAAAAAGTGTGAATTCAAAAGAAAAAGGTGTTTAATGTGATAATTGTTGCGCACACAGCTTTGAGAACACCATCTGCTCTTGTACGGCACGAAAGGCGAATACAAAGAGTAAGAAATTAGAGAAAAAAACTTAAAAAGTAATACAATGAATTTAGGAAAAAACTAAACAAATTAATTGTTTCTTCCTATATTCATTATATCTTTTTATTCGCCTTTTGTGCCGTTCAAGAGCAGTTGGTGTTCTCAAAACTGTACCAACGGCATAACCCAAATTTTAGTAAGGAACCTAGTCTGGGTTGTTTACATCGGTAAGATCAGCTGGACGCCCTAATAAATGATCAAGAAAAAAACTTGTTAGGACATATTAATTGATTGTAACCCACTGATATCTTGTTATATATGTTGTTGACATAAACTCAAAATCTAACCACCTCACTTCAATGAATAAATACTAGAATTAAATTATCTGCAAACACTAAGCAATGCTCCTTTTTTATATTCAAGTAATTATGCACAGGGAAAATCTGTTAATTTTAATAATTTTCTACAAAAAATGAAATTTTTAAAAAGTAACCTTAGCTAACCTAAAAATTCGAAACTTTTACATTACGCAACAATTATCAAAGTAAACACCTTTTTCCTTTGTAGTCAAACTTTTATTTAGGAACAACGAACTGCTAAGTATTTCAAAAATATTTAATACTGGAATTTACTAAGTAAATGAGGCAATCCAATTTGCAGGTTAGAACTTGATTGCTACAGCTTTGTGTAAAATATATCTAATTTATCTTACCTGATATAAAATGATTTGAGTTAATTCTTTAATTTCTTACCGGCGACTCACTTAAAGGACCACGTGTTCACGTCTTTTTTCGAAAACTATTAGTTTCTGAAAAGTGTGCATTCCACCCGATCGGGTACACTTTTTATTTGTTTCTTTTATAATAGTTGTAATTTTATGAAATGACATTCCACGAGCCCTTGTCCGTGGAATGTCTTTTCAATGCATAAAACACAAATGCCGTCCTACAGGGTTTCAGCCAATTTGAAATGACGTCACAAGTGGAAATCCTCAATTGCAGCAGAGTCCGCAATCCAATTCTTGAATAGCGAGGGTGCATCTACGAGAAGCATCCCCGGTCTGTTTCGAATATACCCACCAGTGGTGAACGATGGGGCTGACTTTCGCAGACCTCCTGTGCAGACCTCCTGTTTGCGCTTATTATGCCTATATCTGTAGCTAAATAATAAGAAAAGAAACTTTCAAAAATTCTGATTATTTGAAATGAAAGAGTAACTTAGAAAGTATCAATTGGCACAACAAAATAAAAATCGATTTTTTTCGCATTAGGTCCCTTTCTACGCGGATGGTCACATATGGTATCAGAATTTCAAATTTAAAAATGGCGGATCCAATATATGTCATAGGGAACTAACAGCTTGAAGTACACCCCCTAGTACCAATTTTTATAATTGTCATATTGATTCAGCCTTTTAGAAATTTCGAATTTGGACCTCGAATTCGTTTTCAGCGACCCAAACAACCTCTGAGTAACAATTCTCAATGAAATCCATTTAGTAGAACATTCCACACATTTTGGAACCACTTTGCGATTAACGGTCTTCACAGTGAAAGGGGTCAAGATATCGATGAAATAAAGTCCCTGATGTATTTAGCAAAGAAAAATGAATGAAAATCGTGTATAATTTTTGTCTAAAAAAAGTGTATATCTACTTCACACAGAGCCCGATGTTGTAATTTTTAATGAAACTTTTCACTTAAAAATCTCATACACCTGACGCCAGTGTTACTAGACTCTCATAATAAATAATATAAAGTAGAGTACATATAAACCTTTGTGAATTAGATCTAATATTATCAACCAGTACACAAAATGGATCTTCCTCATTTGGCATTTTATAATCAATTTTAGGTAATTCGAGTTGATTTATTTCTTTACAATGAAGAACTTGCTTCTGGAAATCTACTATTTCGTACGGCGAATTTTCTATTTGCATTTCAGCACACGAAATATTACCTTCAGGTACATTAAAATTAGTAACGCTTTCATCATGAGTTTTATATTGAAGGAAACTGACTTTATTAATATTTTCATTTAAGTTCTTCTCAGTCTCATTTTTTTTTTCTGTTTCATAAAGAGTTATACTGTGATTTTCTCTAATCGTTCCATGCTTTTTACAAGAAACAATGCTTTTCTTATGGGAATTCTCGTCTTCGAGAATAGACGATTCTTCCACTATTCGGTTTTTATTTGGAGAATTTAAATTTATATCTTTATTCATAACAGAATCATATCTTTGATCATGCTCCTCTCTTTTAGAATTTTCATCTTTTCTACTATCAAAATTAGCACTTGTTTCACAAGTATTATTTTCCTTGACATTGATAGAGTTTCCAATAGAGATGATCGAATTCTCACTGGCATTTGTGCAGATTCCACTGATTTTCCTTTTCTTTGCTTTTTTTTCACTCACTTTTTCCAAAGATGCAACATTCGCCTGAAATCTGCTAGTGGATGTATTCGAATCTGCAATCACAACTTCCTTCTCTAGTAGAAAAGTGCCATCCAATTCAGTCCTTCCTTTTGTTTTTTCACCTTCAACAACAGTTGTTAATTCAGTTATTTCTATTAAATTGGCAAGTTCATGTGTGTTTGCTCTTATTTCTATTTTTTTAAACGCGCAACTCTTCAAACTTTCCTTAACTTGATTTTCTGTTTCACGAATGCCACTTACTTCATAAGATCGCTTCCTTGTCATTTTTGATTCCTCTTTTAAATTCTTCTTTTGAATGTTTAATACTTCTTGACTTTCAGTCAGTCCCTCATCTTCAATTTTAAGTTCTTTATCTGCGTTGCCATCACTGATGCTCTGATTTAAAAAAGATGGAGGTTCTTCATTTTCTATTATTCTGCTATTATTTCCATGGAAGAAATTGTTCATTTTATCTTCAATTTTGCTCACATCCACTAAAGAATCGTTGTCAAAAATACATTTTTTGTTGCTTACATCTTCATTCACTTCTTCAACATCTTTAGCTTTATCTTCACTTCGCGTAACATTCAAAACTTCGTTCATTACATCCAGTCGCGAAATACCTTCGATAACTTCTTCATCTAGAACTACATTTTCCTTGTCATCTAAAAAACTAGAAATAATATTTCCAGCTTTACTTTCACCGAGACCTATATTTTGAATTTTAGTCTCAGTTTTTAATTTATCCAAAAAAGAATAGCATCGTGATAAAGATAGCGCGAAAATCTGAGTAACGCTTGTATCATCATTTAGTAACTTTTCATGAAAATCAGGCAGTGCTACATTGTTTTTCACAATAAACGGGGCTTTGCGGCTGGTCTCATTGACGTTGATGATACCTTGACGATTTAAAGTTTCAAATTGCAATGGATAATAAGCCTCCCGAGAAGGATTGTGCAGAAAAGGTTTAGCGAGTTCCATATTTAAGAGGCTAATGCCATCACCCCTTCTAAGCGTTTGATCCACACGGATGTGATTACAGTTTTCAAAATTAGACTGATATCCTATAGTTGGAGATTCCGTTCCTTCCAATTCCATTTCAGGAATTGATAGCCTCCTTCTCTTTTCTGATATCTCACTCGAATTAGGCAAATTAAGACTACTATCCACAGACAAAGAAGAGGGAACAATCGCAGTGCACTCTATTAATTTTCCCGGAACTAATCTTGCACTGCTGTTCACCAAATCTCTAGATTCAGTTTCTTTTTCTGAGAAAATATTTGGAACTTCAGTAATAAAATCTTTTGATTTGGATCTAGGAACTTCTGTAGTACATTCCATAGATTTGGACCGAAATAATCTCGTACTTTTATTCTCCAAATCACTGGATTCAGCAGTTTGATTTATTAAGCTTATTGGAGCCACAGAAAAAAAATCCATAGATTTATAACGAGACAATACTGTTCTGTTCGGGGAGTTTCCTTGGTTTATGTCGTTTGGTGGCAAAAAATTGAGAATATTAGAAGCAAAATCCACAGAACAATGCCGAGACAAAACTTCCCCAGTGCTTAATTGTGTAGACTGGGAAGCATATGAATTCCCAAAGCAAGAAGGCACTGCTACAGTAAGTTCCATTGAATTCCTAAAAACCCTAGTTCTCTCATCATCTGTGTCAACCGGCACCATATCTGAAAAACGATCTTGACTAAGTATCGGTATTGAAGGCACTACAGATGTCATTTCCATTGACAAATTTCTCCTCACAAAATTAGCAGTTTCGGATTGATCAATTTCATTATCATCATCACCATCTTCAACAGAGGTTTGTAAACAAACGGAAGGTATTCCTGTCGTCATCTCCATAGACATATCGTTCAATTTTGTCTCATTTTTATTCCTATTTTGGCATTGATTTTTACTTCCAGATCCTCCAGTTACCTCCAAATCCTCATCTTCTTGAGCTTCTGTTTCTAGAAAACAAATTTGCGCACAATTTAGTTCTTTTTCTTTTAGATATATATAATTAGGAACTGCTTCGGTAAAATCCATTGACAAATTTTGAATGACTCTTTCGGTTCGTTCCTCTTCATTTCGATGAACATAGGTATTTTCTATGTCATTCTGAGTAACAGATGGTAATATTTTTGGATTATAACCAAAACTCTTCTCTTCTGATGAAACATTCACACTCGTTGTGTTATTAGAATTTTGAATTACGTTGGAGTATATTAAAACGTTTGGTAAATCTGTTTCAGTGTCCATTGCACTTGATTCGAATACGTCACTCTGAATGTTTGGTTGAAAATCGTCGCAAAAAGAAGTTACAGGTTCGATTTCAAAATGGGTCTTCAACTGATGACGGTCTTCATATATCTGGATGTCAAGTGGACAATTTTCCTTATCTATGCTGTTAATAGAAGAATTTAAAATTGTGTTGGTGTTTTTCGTTGTGTTTGAATCTTCATCGTGATTCCCAGAATGAACAGCTTTTTGGTGGCTGGAATCATTTTCCTCATATGTGTTATCCCATACAGTCCCTTGCTCGAAAGAATCGCAAAATTCTCTGTAAAAATAAAAAAATTACTATTTATTGTAAACATTCTTGCCTGTGAAATTACAGTTGAATTACTCCGAATTATATTCCAACAAAATTACAGAAAAAAATCAAGAAATTTTTCTCGAAGACTTCAATGCTACATCATTTACGTACAAATAGGTATGTTTAAAAAATGTGCAAAACTTCTTGATTAATTTTGTTTTTATTTTATTATTTCCATCTCAAATGCATCCAACTCGTGCAATTGAGATGCGATAATTTTATTCATGACTGATCATATTATCATTGTGCAAATTATGGTTAGTTTAGTACAATTATTAAGTTTTTAATAACACTAATTGAAGTACTCACTTGACATGCTTTTTCTCGGCAAAGCTAACTCGTCTTTGGATTTTTGTAGTAACGGGCGTAGTTTCAGAAGAAGAAGAAGCAGGATTAATAACCACAAACTGAAGAGGCTGACGATGTTTAGGCGGTTTAAGAATCTATAATGTAGAAAGAGTAAGGATAAGTTGTTGCGAACTTTAATAGGGTCAAAGCCAAAAATTAACTAATGAAAAAATGAATTAGTAAAGATATTGGGCATAGATGCGGAGCACAGTAGGACAAATCGTTGCCTCTAAACAAATGAGTTTAGAGCTTACTATTTTCATACGATTTTATTATTCAGCAGTTTAGAAATTTTTAATTAATTTAAAAAAATTTGGTAATGAAACTTGTGACTGAAAAAGCTTCAAAATTATAAATAACAGAACACTGAAGTTTTTAATTTTTTGTTCGGACTACACGTAAAATAATTGACGTCGCATTCTTTCACGCACGGTAATTAATTGTTAATAGTTTAAACTGAGCGCCCTGATCTTCGCAACACAGATCTATCTGATTTAGACCCCAACCATGGCAACAGTCCGTCGTGGTTCCTCTCCCGCCAGGAGTCGACCCCTACTTCTCCGACAGAGTTGGGTCGTCCCGTACGACGGCTACCTAAAATTACCTACGTCGAATTAGTAACCTCCAGGTTACTTTCCATCAATTAGTGACCCAGTCGGGACGATCGGATACGACCTGTCCCAGGAATTAGCGGCCCTACTAGAGATTATTGTTAAGAAATACCACCCCAGCTTCCTTGGACATTATCATCATGCCTGAATCCCCCCCTCCCCTTAACCCTCGAATACGAAATCGAATCCTTACACAAATAAGAAGTCGTTGGTAACTCGTGCACTCTTATAGCCACATATGGTTATACATCCTACGGGACCACTCACCGCTTTATTACAAAATACATTTTCTCCGCTACCTCCTAATTCCCCCAGAACTCCCCGGACGCTGCTGCGTTAGCACAGCCTACCGTGCATAATGCCACGTGCAAATGAGCACATAATACCGTAGTTCGTGTCACTCGTAGGTGTCGACTCGATATAGTAAGTGACAGCAACGCCTGCGATTACCCCATCACCATAGACCAAAAAATCAACAATCAACAATCAACAATCGGACTTTTTCAGGACCTCCCAGTTTTTCAAAACGTAGATCACTTATTGTTTCAAACTTTCCTCTCGAATTAAATAAAGCAATTCCCACTTTGATAAAAGAGATATTTCGGGTTTCAATCGTGTACAAAACTAAGAATTTTTCTGACGTTTCGTGAACATTGCAGTTTACTTCTTCAGGGTTGACCTGAAACTGAGGTATCAGGTTCCATAACCATGGAGACAGGACGCACCTGATTGGCCAATCAAGTCTTATTTAAAAATCCGGGAGGACGGAAAACCAATTTGGATTGGTATTTTAACCGTTGTCTCTATTGATGTTATTAGGGTGCTTTAAAATTTCGATTGCTTCTCTATGTTTGCTTTGAAAAATATTGTGTGTTGTTGCGATGACGGTTGTTTTATCAAATAAAAGGTTATGTCCTTTAGGTTATCTTTAGGATTGTTTAGAAGTTGTCCTATTTTCGCAGGTGGTTTAAATATGGTTTGGATGTTGTGTTTGTTGAGAATTCTTCCTATTTGTTCTGTTACACCTTGGATGTGGGTTAGGACGGTAGTCGTTTTTCTCTATATTTCTTTATTAGGTTGTTTTAAATTGTTTTCTTGTTTGATACCGATTTGTTTGATGACCGATTGTTTTTGAGATGGGTGATGGTGAGAGGAAGCATGTAGGTATCTGTTTGCATGGGTGGGTTTTCTATAAACTTCATATCCTAATGTATTATCCGATTTTTTGTAAACTAGTACGTCTAAGAAAAGCAATTTTCCGTTTTGTTCAATTTCCATGGTGAATTGGATATTACGATGTAATTTATTGATGAAATCGAAAAACTTATTTAGTTCATTCAGTCCATGTCGCCAGATGACAAAGGTGTCGTCCACGTAACAGAACCTAAATTCCGGTTTCAGCTCGCATTGATTGATTGAAGGTTTTGGTTTCTAGAAGTTCCGCAAAGATGTTGGCTATAACAGGTGAGATTGGAGATCCCATTGCTGCTCCTGAGGCTTGTTCATAGAATTGGTTGTTGAAAGAGAAGTAAGTATTATTGAGACAGTGCTCTATCAAAGGTATGAGCTCAGAAGGGAAGTTTGCAAAGGATTTAATAATATCAATTGTATCAGAGATTGGTACTTTTGTAAAGAGAGATGTAACGTCGAAACTCACTATGATGTCTTGGGGTTGAATGCGAATCTGTTGTATCCTTTTGATAAAGTCAAAAGAGTTTTGGACATGAGTAACAGAGTTGCCTGTGAAAGGATTCAGTTTATTGTGGAGGAAGCGTGCTAGCTTGTAAGTAGGTGAGTTTATTACGCTGACGATCGGCCGCAGATAAAGGCAACAGAACAGTAATAATGAATAAAGAAAACTATAACAACAAAATAATGGACCTTCTAACTGACGATACATACAAAAAACTTAAAAAGGACCCCATAAAACAATAGTCAATAAAACAAAAATCCTTCTAAAAAACACAAAACATGACAGAGAAACAATATCTAAATTAATAACTACTAATCCCATGTCTCCAAGACTTTTTGGACCTTTAAAAATACAAAAACAACATTCCACTCAGGCCGATCGTCAGCGCAATAAACTCATCTACTTACAAGCTCGCACGCTTACTCGCCAATGAACTGAATCCTTTCACAGGAAACTGTCCAAAACTCTTTTGGCTTTATCAAAAAGATACAACAGATTCGCATTCAACCCCAAGACATCATAGTGAGTTTCGACGTAACATCTCTCTTTACGAAAGTACCAATCTCTGATATAATTGATATTATTAAATCCTTTACAAACTTCTCCTCCGAGCTCATGCCTTCGATAGAGCACTGCTTCAATAATACTTACTTCTCTTTCAACAACCAATTCTATGAACAAACCTCAGGAGCAGCAATGCGATCTAAAATCTTACCTGTAATAGCCGACATCTTTATGGAACATCTACAAACCAAAATCTTCAATCAATCCAAGCTTAAACCCGGAATTTTGGTTCCGTTACGTGGACGACACTTTTTTCATCTGGTGACATGGACTAAATGAACTAAATAAGTTTTTCCATTTCATCAATCAATTAAATCCTAATATCCAATTCACCATTAACATTCACCCATCTCAAAAACAATCGGTCATCAACTCCCTTGTATACAGAGCTGTCTCTATAACAGATAAAGGTAATTTACAAAAGGAATTACGAAACGTTAAAAAAGTACTAATACAGAACGATTACACAATTAAACAAATTGCTAAAGCAATAAGAAAATACCCCCAAGGAAACAATTTAAAACAATCTAATTAAGAAAGAGAGAGAACCTCTTAGTGATGCAGGAGTATATACAATCCCTGGTTATTGTGGAAAAGTTTATATTGGAGAAACCGTAAGAGTGGTGAGCCAACACATAAAGGAACATGAGAGTAAAGTCAGGCTAAAACATTTCACGCAATCAGCACTAGCTGAACATCATATCGAAACAGGACATAACATTTTATTAGATAAAATAACCGTCATCGCAAAAACCCACAATATTTTTCCAAGAAAACATAGAGAAGCAAACGAAATCTTTAGAAAACCCTAATATCAATAGAAACAACGGTTATAATACCAATCCGATTTGGCTTTCCGTCCTCCCAGATTTTTAAATAAGACTTTATTGGCCAATCAGGTGCATCCAGTCTCCATGGTGGGGTTCTTTGGCCAATCACAGGCATCGTAGAGAGTATACATAAGAACAACATAAACTGATACCACAGTTTCAGGTCAGCCCTGAAGAAGCGAACTGCAATGTTCACGAAACGTGGGCAAAATTCGTAGTTTTATACACGATTGAGACCCGAAATATTCTTTTATCATAATGAATCATCGTGAAAGCTTTAAATCTATTATTAATTCTCACTCTATTTACATACTTCTGCATCAGTTCTCAACCCACCAACTGACCTTGTGATTTTTTTAAGAATGTGACAAAAAAATGTCACTTAAATAACTCTAAATACCAACTTACACTTTGTATATTATGCTGTAAATGTAAAATAAAAAAATGTTTAATTGCTTTCACAGGGTGCGAAAAAGATGCTCTATAGGAATGCATTTAACATTCATTGATACAATTTTTTTATATTTTATATTTTAGTACTGCCACAAACCGGTTGAAGTTTACCAAAAAAATATAGAAACATAGTGATTCTCTGTTTTTACTAAAATAAAAGCAAAACAGTTGCATTAATAGGTCTTTTGTATCCAAATTTGGCCCTCAGAATAGATTAGATAATTCACTTCTGCTTCTGCGCGATCGCCCGTGCACTAAGTAATCGCGTAAACGAGCAGTATGCACCGATTGCGTGATGAAAGAAATTGCTGCAACTAAGCTTGAGTAAGCCAAGAGGAAACAAATCCTGCTTACTTGTAAATATCCCTAACATGCTGTAATGGAGGCTTACACAAACCCAGAAAAATAATTTTTTTGATTCAAAAAAATCGTTTTGTTGGCCGCATTTGTTTGATTTCTGGAAATATTTTTGTTAAATGAAGAAAATTTTCGTTCAGTTGACCAAATTCATTTGGTTCAATCAATCAAAGTTTTTGGTTAAATCGTTTTGTTGATTTTCGAAAATATTTAATTGATTTAACAAATTATTTTGGTCGAATTATTCTTATTCTTATTATTATTAATTCAACATGACAGTCCACGTTCGAGAATTCGTAGCATCGCGAAAAACATAAAAATATTTGCATTTCGGTGACCTCTATTAATATAAGTGATCTGGAAATCGAATCGATTGGTAAGTGAATATGTGAAAAATACGTAAAATTACTTGAATCTTTGTATGCCTACGGTTGCGTGATTAGGTTTTTGATTACAAAGAAACAGAACTATTTTCTGAATCAAACAAATAAAAGATCCAGCACAGTATGCATGGCAAATGGCTTCTCGTGGAATTTTCTAGCCTTGGAATGTTTAGTAGTTTAATTAACTAATAAATAATTCACACAATATGACACAATTCCACGGTAAGCTATTTACAATGTGCATTGGGCTGGGTCGTTTATGATTACATAAACTACAATTTTTATTTAATCAACCAAACTCTTTCCTTAGAGCAGCAAAAACACTTATTTAAATTAACGAAAATATTATCTTGGATCGAGCAAAATATATGGTTTAATCAAACAAATTTTATTTTTAAAAAAATTTTCTTTGGTTAACCAAATATTTTTCTGGGTGCATGAAACCTCTACTTTGTATTAGCCAGGTGCGGAGCCAAGCTGGGTTTCTATTAGTGCAGTGTACAACCATCATAATAGTAATGTCTTTACGCAATAGTGACGTGATATGCTCTCTAAATTGTTGTGGAACTAAATTACCAACATACTTGTTACCAATTAATGAAGACGGGATGAAATTGTTTATATTAGTATCACATTGCTGAAAGCAAAAGCAGTAAAAAAATTCAGTACATAATGCTAGTAAAATTTTTGTTGAAATTATAGAAGAAATATGGCCAGCCATCAATACCTATTGTAGAACATCTTGCAATTTTGGCACAGATTAAAGCTTATCACGAAAAGTATCGAAGTCTGCTTAAGCCTTATAAGAGCCGAACAGACGTGATAAGTTATGAAAACAAGCTACTGCATTAAAAAAATGATAGTTGCTCTACAAAGAAAAATGAAACCACTATTTCAAGGAAACTAAAGCGTAAGTTATTTGATGAAAATTGAAGCTTTTCTGCAGCTCAACCCGTGTCAAACATCACTTCCAGTTTGAAATCAACGAACACGTCACTTAGCGTGAACCGAATGTGCATTGTGATTTTTTTCGATGGCAGAAAAGACAAAAAATTAGTCTACGAAAAGACCGTCAAACAGTTATTACTGAAGAACATACAGTATTAGTAGTAAAAGAAACAATATCTGGATACATAGTAAATATTTTTGTACAAAAAATTGGCGCTGAAACAATATGTGAAAATATTTTTTTACTTCTTAATTCTAAATCCATTGATCCAAAGGAGATTTTTGCAATTGGAAGTGACGAAACCATGAAGTAAGGGAGGTGCTATCGCTCTAAGTTTCAGTGGCCAATTTGATAAATACCATGTCTGCTAAATAAAACGAAATCCGGAGAATATTTATCATTCTAGACCACTTAAAAATATGATAATCGATTCGGAATGGGAGACCAATATTTATAATAAGCGACTGAATGACCTCTCATGCACTCGTTACCGAAAAGATTATATCTAAATATATATATATAGATTTTGCCGGGATCGGGTGCTAATCTGAAAAATTGCACCAGATCCCAGCGAAATCGCGGTTAACTTTCAGCAATAACCACGTCTCACGACCGTGAGACGGAATCAATACGGCGATCCGGCAAAACTCTTGTGCACCCTGAGGCATGGAGCGACCCAAGGACTACCGCCTTCGCATTTTCCCCGCAAGTGTTTAAACATATTGTTTACACGCAGGGATGCTTTTCAGGCTATTATTAAGTGCAAGCTTGGCAATTCCAAGAGCGCCGATGATAAAGGCGATTAATTTAACAGAATATTCCGGGTAAAATCGTCGCAACTTCCTTACAAGGTTTTTCTTTCTCTCTTTCTTTTTATTGTCCTTGGCTATGATGTTTTTGTCAGCTGTTGCCAAAAATTCGATAACGAACATGGTTCACTTCTCGAATTCAAGGAAGAACTATGTCAGGCCTCGAGTGTGCAACAGAAAAAATTGTCGATAATATAAAGTTCCAGTATATGTGGCACTTCTCATTCTCGACAATTAACTCTATTTCCCTAGGGGCGCTTAGCAGAACGATCTTAAGGTTAATGTCGTAAGAGTGAAATATATGGTAATAAATCACTCTTAGTGCCGCATTGTGCCTTTGGATGTAGGTCGTAGTATGTGTACTAGATGCTCGGGATGTTCATGGCACGCCCTGCAGCTATCATCGTGCCCGCCTTCAATGCGCGTGAATTACGGAAAGTAAAAGTTAGCTCACACGACATTGACTGATCCTCCACATTTCTGTTGTAGATGCTGTGCATCCTCTTATCGAGGAGATGTTCCCGGCAGTTTTTATCCTGTGCTTTCTGAATCCGGGCTTTCAGGAGTGAGTACTCGCTTTGTACAGAAACACTCCTTTGCCTCCTTCTTCATGCTTCCTGACCATTTTAAGAAGAGGATCTCTTCCATTTGCGACTCTATGTGCTGTGCCCAAAATAATCCTGTTGTGAAGACATTCAATATTCAATAATCCGGGACCACCTTGACGGCGTGAGTTGCTGAGTCGCTGACTCGTTCTTCGTCCATGGAACTACTCCAAATAAATAGAGTTCTACTGGGACGGCAAGCATGTTCGTTGCAGACACTTTGTTCCTCGCCAACAGTGCGGAAGACCAAATGTGGGGGATGTACCGTTTATATCTGCTTCGGAGAGTATCCTTTGTTGATGTCACATCCTGAATGCGGCTCTGTGGCACGCCCAGGTATGTATAAGTCTCTCTCGCGCAAAGATGTCATACAGCACTTCTATCGACGAGCTCAGGGTCTTCAGAGAAGCCATTAAGTTTTCCTCGCTTCAAATAAACCTTTACGCATCTGTCTAACCCAAATTCCATTCCTATTTCCTTAGTGTATCGTTCGACAATCTCTAGAGCTATATGCAGTTGCTTTCGATTTGCAGGTTTGCAGCAAAGGCACCGTTGTCACACGATTTTTTCCAGATGAGATAGTAAATGTGGTTTTCTAAAGTGGCATCAATCTCTCTATGCACCTCACGATTTGCGGATGGACCTTTAAGCTTTCCAAAATACAGATTATAAGTTTATGGGAGGTCGAATCGAATGCTTTTCGGTAATCAATCCAGGCCATCGATAGGTCACAGTGGTAGGATGTTGCATCTTTGCAGACACAACTATCGATAAGCAGGTTCTCTAGACATCCTGTTACACCTTTCTTTGAGCCGCGTTGCTCATACATTTCTTGCCACGCAGGTCCGATTGCCCGAACAATTATATCATTAAGCATAGCTGTAAATATCTTATATAGTGTGTTCAGACAAGTGATTGGCGTGTAATTCTTTGGGTCAGCTAAGTTACCCATTTTCGGCAGGAGTACTTGCGCCCTTCCACCAGATGGTGGTGAGTTGAAGGAAAATTCTTCCACCAGATGGTCTTGACACCATCTGGTCCTGGAACGGAATAGTTTTTCATACCTCTCAATACTTTTTTCACCTCTTCGGCAGTGATGGTTGGGCATTCTTCCTCAGGTGTTGTTATGAGGACATCACACAGCTCTTTAAGTCAAGTCTATGTTGCACTTTGTAGACTTCTCTCCAAAAGACTTCGACCTGCTCTGGTTTAAACGGGTTGTCAACAGCAACTGGAGGGTCTTTGAAGAGTCGAGATGGGTCAGAGAGAAACTGTTCGTTTTCTCTGCCCCACCTCTCTCTCCGCTCTAGACGTCTCTTAGCGTCAGATAGCATCCGTATTCTCTCCACAATATGCTGCCTGATGGTCAGCAGCTTTAATTTGTTAAGGGGGTCGTCTAGTGTGACGGCCGGTTTTTAAAGCTATTTTCGGGAATTTTTTTTTTAAATACGGTTGAAACAAAAAAGTTATTATATTTCATATCTTTTTTGAATACATTTAAGCAAACTTTGGAAATTTTTTAAAGTCATTACACAGAATATTTTCAGAGGTACACCGCTCAACAGGAACAGATATAAAA
>JAAAKG020100779.1:0-15900 GCA_010014905.2 Druon quercuslanigerum | reverse complement strand
CATTATTAATATTATTTTGTATTCTTCATGACATTCAAGAATCATTTAGTGCTACGCCAAACTACTTTATTGAAATAAAAATATTTTATAAAATATTTATAAATAAATATATTATTGATAAATGTTTTAATTAAATTAATGTGTACTGAGTACCAAAGTTGTTCTTTTAAAATCATAAGAAATTTTTTAATAAAATAAATGTTACATTTGTTTTACAAATATTTTCAATTAATTTCCGATAAAACTATTTTACAACTAAAAGAAAATTGTAAATACTAAATTTTGTAATGTTGAGATACATATTTTAAGACATTACAGGTTTTGCAAAATATTCATATATTATGAAAGCACGTGAGGTTAAGCTAATAACTTTTTTTTTAGCTTTACAATATTTAAAATCTATTAAAAAATAAAACATAATTAATGAAAAATAAAACCACTTGAAAGACATAGATATTATTAACCGAATTTAAAAACCCCAGAAAAAATATTTAATATATTTGAACTCAAATCTTTCCCCAAATTTTAAAACTCGATTTAAAGTTTAAACTAATATAGGCAGTTCGCCGCCAAAAATGAATCGTGAAGTCGGACGTGCTTGAGTTCGAGCTCGTGCATTTGCGACTTCGCACGAGGCTGGCCTACGCAACATGTAGCGGAGCCGACTAGAACCTCGGTTGGGCGAACGTTTCGAAGAGCGGCAAGCGCATGCGCGCACGCCAGGCACGCACATTACTTAGCGACCCTCTCTCTGCTAACTTCACACTGGCTCTGTTCCGCTCCCTGGTAATAGGCAAAATAATAAAGAATTTTTTACTGACACTTGAGGAGGTTCTGTTTCAGACTCTTTTTTTAACAACACCAGCTTGTATCATAAATCAATTTTATTACAATATTATACAATATGCTTCTCTTAGACTACCAATTCAAAATAAAAATAAAAAACTAACTGTTCTGAGCTGAAAGACGTAAAAAAGTGTTTGTACATTTTGGCACAGAGCCAGTCAGTTGTATCTCAGTTCTTTATCTACAATTACTATTATTAAAAAATGGATATAAAATCAAATTGTAAACAAATATTAAGATATATAACAATTAGAACTAATATTAACATTAACGAAATATCTTATCGCCCTGAAATTTTTTTCAGCTCACTCATTTTTTTGAGAGTGGACGCATCGTAATATTAATACTAATAATAATTTTTGACCCTAAAGAGGAATTTAAACCTATATCGTTCTTGATTTTTTTACAAATGAAATACCATTTGAAATTATATCACTTTTTTATTGAGCAAATTTCAAAATCTGGTAATTTATTTTTGCAGTTTGTCTTCTTCCGGATGATTTGCGATCCATTCCAAAGCCCTGAGGATGCCCTCGGGAACTGCGGGGGCAACTGGCAAATGGGCACCCTGGGGTTGGAAGCCATTTTCGTCGGCAATGTACGTAAGCGAAATTGGTGTTCCATCATCGGCAGTATAGCTAAAAGCTCCTTGAGCCACGACTGCAGCTCCCTCTGTGTCAGAGTCTGCGGACCTGGCCAAGGTTCTCAATTCTCCCTGTTCTTGGGCCTGGATTCCATTTTCAGTTTCGTAACTCCAGTTGTAAGATCCATCCGGATTTGGCCCATTTTCACTACTTCTTAGGATGGCGATTGGTTTTGGGGTTTGTTCTAATGGTGGAGCTGCAGATGCCAACGCCACCAAGACAAAGAGCGAAGCAATTGCGAATTTCTGTAAGAAAATTTTTTTTTTTATTAGCATGGATTTTCTAGAGTAGATTCTTATTACCGCCATGTCAAAATTCGGAAAAATTAACTTTTTTCTTATAATTTATCCCCGTTTAATTTTGCGAATTACTTTATCAAAGCTCGGAAAGCAGAAACTTACGAGCGATCGAGCAGCAGCCAGGAGTAGGAATGACGCGCAGAATACGCGTCTTTTGTTGCGTTTTCTGCGCGTCATCCCTACTCCTGGCTACTCCTCGATCGCTCGTAAGTTTCTGCTTTCCGAGCCTTCATATGACATACTTACGTAGTTTCTTTGAATTTCTTTGGAAAATACCGGACATTAATTTAATCTAAACTAAATCCGGCATAAAATAACAGCGCGAAATTAAAATTCCGGAAAATAACCATTATGCGCGCTTATTACAAGTTTCTTATATTTATTGCCTAATGACGAAATTTAAATATATTTTTGAATGTAAAGTACTATAATATATAATAATGATCATGAAGTAGAAAAAAATTTAAGTAGCTACAAAGGCTTTCCTGAATGTATAATTAATTTTAATGTTAATAGACTTGCAGTAATATGTGATTTTCATTAAAATACTAAATTTTTAATATGCATAATTTAAAATTATTATAGTGCCCATTTTTTCAATTATTTAATTTTTAAGATATGTAATTGAGAACTCCTAAATAATAAAAATATATTTATAAAAATTCTTAAATTTCGACTATTTTTAAGATCAAAAGCCATGAGATTTCAACTTAAAATCGTTGAAGTTGATGAATTTTCGCATATAAATCTTCATGGTTTGTTTTAGAATTGAAAATTCTACGATTTTAACAATCACAGAATTTAAAATTTTAGAAACCAAACTTGCACAACTTTCAATTTTTAATTTTCTACATTTAACATTCTTTAAATTTAAAGATTGTTAAGTAAAACTTCTGAAATTTGGGTGATTTTGTAGATCAAAATTCAAAATTTCAAATAAAAATCGTCTAAATTGAAGAACCTTTGAATATAAATCATAAAAATTACAGAATTGTTTTTAACTTAAAATTTGCATAATTTTCAAATATAAATAATCAAAATTTAAATCTTTTTAGTTAAAAATATTAACAATTAAAAGCTCTATAATTTTTATGATTTATAATTGAAAACTCTTGAACTTTATAAAATTATAAATAAAAATTTTGAAATTCTGATGATCTTGAAAATCAAAAGTTAATTTTTCAATTTTGCAACGTTTAAATTGATAAAATTTTAAATTCCTGACTGTCAAATTAAAAAACGCTTTAATTTTGATGATTAATGAATAACAATTCCTAAATTTGTATAATTTGGAAGGTAAAAATCAGGTTTTCAATACTAAATCTCCGAATTTTAAATTGACAGAATTTTAAACTTTAGTTTTACAGATTCAACATTCAAAGATTTACATTTTTAAAGATTGACTAATAAAAACTCTTGATTTCTAGTGTTTCACAAATAAAAATTCTTAAATTTGGATGATTTTCAATTTTAAAAGTCACAATTTCTTTATTTTATAATTTATTAGAATTTTTATTGTAAAACTATTAAATTTCTTAATTTTTAATTGTAAACTGTCCATATTAAAAACGAACATAGACAAAGCCAATTATGAACTCTTGAATTTTAAGAAAATTTACAACTGAAAGTTCTACAATTTTTAAGAGTTACAATTAAAAAGTCTTTAATTTTTACAATACAGAATTTGAAATTACCGTTTTTAAATTCTTCAATTTTAACGTTTTGAAACTAAATATTATTTAATTTTGAATATCTTTAATTCAAGACAGTTCAATTGCAAATATTTAATGTGAAAATGATGCAATTTTAACTGAGTTTTTTGTAAAAAAAAAAAATATTTAAGAAGCCAAATTAAACGTTTGTAAAAAGTTTTTGTTATGAAGATTATTATTTAAATATAAATAATGTAATGATATTGTATTTCTCCTAATTTTTAACTTTAAAAATAAAAGTTTGATACAAAAATAATATAATTTATTAATTTAAAAGAATTGTAACTAAATGAAAAAATGGGTGTCTTAAATCCTATACATCGTTCTTAAACCATACAAGATTTTCTGTAAAATCTACAACAAAATTTTAGAAAATAAACCAAATTTTGTTTTCTTTTCCGATGACAATTATAATTTATTTAACATTTATGCGCCTCCTCAGATTGAAAGTACTTTTGTGATTGATTTTGCGAAACGAAAATTCAGTAGGAAAAAACTTTCTACTCTGGAAAATGCAACCTACAGTGGATAATCATCAATTAAGCACAAATAAAGGAAAATAATTAATTTTAATTTTTCAACACTCATAGCGTCCTAACTACTCGATAAATTAAATTAATTATTTTATGTAGAGAAATATTTTGAATGAGTGATTATCGAGTGTAGGTTGCACTATTCACTGTAGGGAAGTGCCCCTATGCAAAATATATTAAAAATTGAGAAAGATGAAAGATTGATGAAAGAGAAACTGAGATTGCGTAAATCTTTAAGAATGGAAAAAATTACTCGTGAATGGGAGGACTCGAATTTTTTGTGCATACGAGAGGTCGGATAATTATTGTACGTTTAACGAAAGTAGATATGTTGTCATAGAGCAGAGGTGAGAGAGTTTAATTCGACTCTTTTCGTTCCAAAGGCGGAGGCGTTTAGTGAAATTTAAATTTATTTTGTCTATAAATTATGCTAAAATTCACGCATTTATATTTTTTCTTCGTATTTATTACTATTTTATTATAGCAACTTTTGAATTTGTTTCAAATTTCTTGTTTTTACTAATTAAAAAATCATAATTACTGTCTTTAGATTTGAATGTATTGTACTTTCTTTCGGGAAAACAACTAAATTTCATTACCAAATATACAAAAATTACCAATATATATTGTTTACAAACTCTTTAAAATTGAGAAAAAAGAACCTAGATTTGAGTCAGTAAAATATAACAGTTTGTCAGTTACATTCGATTTTATATTATATTTGATTTTTTCAACAATTTGGGTAAAAAATTCCCTTCTTGGTTGAAAATTATCTTTTTGAATTAAAATGCATATGTTATTTTTAAAAATTTAACTTTCTGGTAGAAAATTGGTTTGTTTTTGTCGATTTAAAAATTCGACAATTTTGTTGAATTAATTTTTTTTGGTTGCAAATACAACTTTTTATTGATGATTTAACCACTTTGTTGAAATATTTACCTTTTGTATGCTAAAAAATAAAGTTTTTTAACTTTAAATTTAAATATTCTAGTTTTGCTTTTTTTTAAATCAGATTTTCTTACTGAAAGTTATTGAAAATTTTAAAATATTTATTTTTCGTTAAAAGGTCTACTACATTATTTTTAGTTACGAATACATCTGTTCTGGTCAAAATTATTATTGTTAGTTTACAAATTTAATTATTTTCTTCAAAATTCCACAATTTTGCCAAAAAGTCGCCGTTTTGGTTGAAAATTCGTCTTTTTGGAATTATAGTTCAGCTATTTGTTTTTAAATGAACATTTAAATTAAAATTTATATTTTCATTTTTAAAATTTAACTGTTTTATTTAAACCTTGTTGTTTTTTTAATTAACAACTTAAAAATTATGTTGCATATTTTTTGGACTGAAAATCTTTAATGTTTAAAAATGTTCCCCCTTTTGTTACAAAATTTATCCTTTTAATAAAAATTAATCTTTTAAGTAGAGAATTTATTATTATCGTTTTAAAGTTATCTATTTTAATTGAAGATAGATTATTTCAATAAAAAATGTATCACTTTCATTGAAAATATAACAATTTAGTTGAAAATTAATTTTTTTGCTTAAAAAATGTTTTCTAACTGAAAATTTAACTATTCCATTTTTGTGAGAGAATTTATACTTTTCAGTTAAAAATACAACTATTTAATTGATATTTCATATTTTTAAAATGAAAAATCAACTATTTGATGTAAAATCTACATATTTTGCTATTTTGTATTCTTGACTTAAAAATTTGAAAACGTAAAGAATTATCCTTTTTAACTATTGGTTTAAAAATGTACTATTTTTTTCAAAATACATTTTTTCGCTAAAAATTCGTAATATTAATTGAAGGTTCCTGATTTTATTTATTTATTTTTATTTAATAATACTTTTTAGTTGAAAAAATAATAATTATTTTTAAAGTTGACACTGTAAAATCCGTTATCAATGCAGTAAACATGGCACTAATTTAATTAATTAAATAATTACTAATTCAGATTTAGAGTTTACAGACATTAATAATAGTAATGTTTAGAATATTCTAAATAAAAAAATGGTGCTATTAGTAAAAAAGATATAAATTTAAGTAAATATTATTGTAAATAAATATACAAGTTTAGAAATGTGTGTATTTATTTATTTCACAACAAGTAAATAAAGGAAATGAATTTAAATATTAAAATAAATATAAATACATCACTCGTTCTGAGTAATGGTTAAAATATAAAAAAAAAATTTGCTGAAGAGTGTAAAAGATACAAATTTAAGTAAATATATAAATATTAATGTAAATAAATATATAAGTTTAGAAATGTGTACATTTATTTATTTTTTAATATTTATTTTAGAAAAAAATCAAAGAAAGGAAATAAAATATTGAAATGAATATAAACGCGTCACTCATTATGAGTAATGGTTACAATATTCAAAATAGAGACAATAGTGCTCATAGTAGAAAAGATCTAAATTTATATAAATATGTAAATATCAAGGTAAATAAATATATAACATTAAAAATTTGTATATTTATTTTAGAAAAAATCAATGAAAGGAAATTAAATGAAATATGGAATTGAATGTAAATGCGTCATTCGTTATGAATAATTGCTTAAAAAAAAAACAATAGTGTTTAAGAGTAAAAGAGATATAAATTTAAATAAATGTGAAAATAATAATTTAAATAAATATATAAGTTCTGAAATAAATGCAATTAAATATTGTAATGAGTATAAACGCGTTATGCATGACGCGTTACGCGTAAAAAAAGCTTGCCATGATTTCTATGTATTAATTTTTTAGTATCAAGCCTAGAAAAAAATGAATATAATGAAAATAAATTAAATCTTGAAAAAAATATAAACGCGTTACGCGTGAAGATGAAAATCACAATGATTTCTATGTGTTTTTTTTTAATTTAGTGCACAAAAAAGAACAATGGAATGAAAAAAATAGGAAATTACAATAGTTTTGTTTTCAGGAATTCTAAATATTAAGAAATTAAGCATTGATTGATTTTTATGTATTTTTATTTAGTTCGCAAAAAAGTCCATGAAATGAAAAGAAATTAAAATGTGGAAATAATAATATGAAAATTTTATGATTGTTGTCCAAATCTGGTCGTTGGATTCTGGGTTTTGTTTTGAGGAATTTCTAAATATTAAGAAATTAAATATTGAAATGAATATAGAGGCGTTACGCGTGAAGATGAAAACTCACCATGATTTCTATGTTGAGGATGTTTGTCTCGTTTTGAGGTGGAATCGAAGAGTAGACCGGCTTTTATATGTTCCGAAACCTCGTAAAGTGCTAGGACCTCCCTCTCGTCGATTTTCGGTTCTAGGAGACTCCTCTTTGACTTTCTGACCATTTGACATAACTAGACGTGACGAGTGTGCGACAAAGATAGCAACTTACCATCAAACCAATGTTGGGTAAGTTGCTTTTTTTCGAGTAACTATAGTAGTTACTGTTACGTTACTTAGCGAAAAAATGTGACTAGTTACAGTTACGTTACTTGTAACTGTAATTATTTATTGCGCAGTTACTAGATAAAGCAACTTTAAGTTGGCGAAAAAGTTACCTTTTTCATGTCCTTAATTTTACGACTTACAACTCAAAATCACTTAAATGATCATTCATACAAACTTAATTTAAAAAGAAACATACATAAGTTAAAGTGAGATTTTTCAGTCACATGTTTTAACCAGACTTTTGCAGAAGCGGCGGGGTTTTTTTCCCTCTAGATGGTGATGGGAAAATATACTTTTCATGAATAATAAATGAACAATAAATATTAAATAATTACGCACCGATATCTAAAGATTTCAACAAGATTTGACAAAGATTAAAAAAATGTTGCAAAGTTTACGGATTGATTAAAAAGATTTCACAAAGACTTCAATAATTTTTAAAAGAATTCACAAAGATTTCAATCGTTTTTCTAAAAATTACCTAATATTTCGCAAAGATTTCACAAGGATTTCGAATGATTAAAAAAATTTCACAAAGTCATACATGAATACCCAAAGATTTCACAAAGATTTAAATAGTGTCACAAATATTACCAGATATATTAAAAATATTAAAAATACTTGGGTAATATTTGAGAATGATTTCACAAAGTTAAAAAAAAAATTCGTCAAGATTTCTGATAGATTTAAAAGATTTCACAAAGACTTTAATAATTTCTTAAAGATTTCAACAATTTGAAAAATGTTACCAAATATTTCGTAAAGATTTAAGTCAAACAATAGAGATAAAATTTGTTGAATTTTTTACTAAAAATTGAATAATTACATTTTCTGTTAAAAAGTTAATGTCCCACCAAATAGATGAAATTGCAACTAAAATTATAGATTATTGAACTGAAAAACTAGTTATATTTTCAATTTAAAAATAACTGCCTTTTCACCAAAGAAAAAACAAAGTTGTGATCAAATCGCTCATTTTTTAACTAAATAAATGAACTTTTAATTGAAATTATGAATCTTCAATAATAAAAAAATATTTTCTAACTTGCAACAAAGTAATTTTATTTCTTAACCTAGGAGATTAGTTTTCAACTAAGATTATAAATATTTTACCAGCAACACAATAGTTTAATTTTTAATTTAAAAATACAAGTATTCATCCAAATTGTTGAATTTTGAACTAGGAAAGATCAATTTTCAATAAAAAATGGAATCATTAAATTTTCCGTTGAAAAAATTAGTTTTCAACAAAACTGATAAGTTTTTAAATAAAATTATGTAGCTTTTGCTGGAATAATAATTTTTTTTACCAAAAAGATGAATTTTCAACCATGCAGATTAATTTTCTACAAAAAGATACGAATTTTTTCAAAGTACATACATTTTTCAATAAATAGTGGAATGTTCATCAAAAAAAGATAATTTTTCAACTAAAAATATCTATTTGGTGGGAAATTAACTTGTTGACTAAAAATGTAATTATTCAAATTTTTATTTAAAAAAATTCTTTTATAGTTTCAAATTCTTTTGTTTTTAAATTTTTTAGAAATTAATGTCCTTGATTGGAAATTTCTTGGCTGAAAATAAAGTTTATTGTATGAAATTCGACTGTCTCTTGAAAATTCGTTTTTTTATTTACTTGAAAATTCAATTATTTGGTTGTATTTGTATTTGAAAAAGTCAGCTTTTTCATTAAAAAATAAAGTCACGGTTTAAAATTCGTTCTTTTTTAAATTCCGTATTTGTTGGGTCATTTCAAAGCTTTTTTTATTTAAAATTAAAGCTTTTGTACTTTGATTATCAAAATTTTTAATTTTTGATCAGAATTAATCTTTTTTGGTTGAAAATTTAACTGTTTGGTTAAAAGTTAAAATACCTTGTTAAACATTTTTTTTAAATTCATAATTTTAGTTTTAGGTTTATTCCTTTGTTTTAAAATAAATTTGTATGCAATGTTATATTTTCAGGATAAAAAATTTAACTATTTTGTAGAAAAATCGTTTGTTTTACTGAAAGCTTAACCCTTTAAAAAAATTAAAAACTAAGTAGCTATTCGAACTTTTTCTTTTGTATTGAAAATTGCTAGTCTGCATAATTAAAAAAAGATTTCTTATTAACGAAAAATCCAGAATTAGTTTACAAAATAATAAAATTAAAAAATTAATAAAATTATAAAAAATATTTAATAACACATTTTCATCATTAAACATCAGTGAAAAAGTAAAGAAATTACGTAACTTATCCTAATACAGATCTGGCATATGTGAACCAGAGAGCCTGCCTGTGCCCCCAATTTCTGGATCTTTTCGTATTGCGCATGCGTTGAGTCAGCAACTGGATTGGATACCTTTGGCGCGTTTATTTGAAATGAATTATTTTGCTTTGTTTATAATTGTTCACACGAAATAATAATAGTCAAGTGCATAAAGATATCAGAAATTATTTGAAATTAATATTTGTGATGATAAAGGCATTCTTTCTCTAAATTTAAAATCCATTATTTATTTTTCAGGAATAAAAATAAAATAATTATTTGAAGTTTCATACTATAAGTCTATTTTATAATCAAACAAATAATTTTAATAATTTTAGAACCATTATTTATTTCAAACAATTTTCTTGTAAATGGAATAATTATTAATAAGCGCGCCAATGGTAGCCATTCCAGCTGTTGAAGCGATGCATGTGCAAGAGGAAATGTTCCCAAAATTGGGAGCACTGGAGTCTGCATCAGAAGGTATAGCTATTCTGGGTAATAGCAAAGCCTCTTGGAATATTAAGGGCGCGAGTTCTCATGCTCCCAAGCCCCGATGTGATCGCCGTGTCAAGGGCTAAATAACAAAGGAGGTGTATTAACAGAAAATTTGATGCATCAGGTCGAATTCCATAGTATTTATACCCGCCCCCTGTAAGCAGGGCTCTGCGGGGGGTGATTCTTCTTTTACCTAATGTCTTGTAGGGCTATGAAACTAACTCATAAAAAAACACAAAGTAAAAGCAATGAGGGCCTCATACTATGAACCTCATCTACAGCACAGCCAAAAGTAAAAGGTTCCTTGAGTGGCAATTTACTAGAAATAGTACGAAAGAATAATAATCCAGCTTAAATCTACAGGGAGTCTAGAAGCGCCCGAAGGGCTGATATAGGAATCCTCATGATGCAGATTAAGTTGCAACGCAGAAAAAGAGACTCGGTGGTTCTAGCCAAAGGTATGTCAGTGGTACAGGAAGGGTTTCCCAAATCCAAGAACCCTGGTTATACAGGGAAAGGACTAGTGGGCTATCAGGGTGTGGCATCTTATATAAGGGGCCCTACGAAAAGCCGCCAAGAGCATGCACAGGCGTCAAGTGCATGGATGCGATCTTAGTGCCTAAGCTCTGTTCCAGGATGATTGCCGTTATTAAGGTAAGACTAAGGGGCAGTAGCGGAGAAAGACCCTCATCTCCTAGCAAGGTGGAGACTCTAATTCGGCACTGCCAGGAGAACAGGATTTCTTTGCTGTTGGGTTGTAATGCCAACTTTCACCGTATGGTGTGAGGAAGCATAAATATCAATGACAAGGGGAAGAGACTTAATCAAATACCTAGCGGCTACCATATTAATAACAGGAGTAAGCTTTTCGAGTTGACTATGCTCGAAATGAACTGAGGAGCAAGGTTGAGAGTCTCCACAAATCGACTGTCCAAATGACGAAGTGTCATCTCGGCAAAAACAAATAGACATTCTTATAAATACATTCTTAAGCTTCAGCTAACTGTAGAAAAAACAAAGACGCCAAAGTTGACGCTCCTGTATTTTGTGATGGGGGACTGTCGTTTTCAGATTTGGTTAATTATCTGGGAGTAATCCCCCATAGCAAACTGAACTGGGTGAAGCACCTGGCTACCGAATGCAGGACATTTGCAATGACTTTTTGGATGTGCAGGAGAGCTTTTGGAATAACCTAGGTTGAAGGATCAAAAATGGTTGCATGGCTTTACTCCTTTACCCAGGCTCTTTCATGCGGCCACAGTCTGGTAGCCACGCGCGAAACTTAAATCGATGGAGGACAGGCTGTGACGATTACAAATGCTAGCATTTACGGGTTTGATGGTAACCAGGAGGACTACGCCAACACTAGCGATGGGTTCATGATCTGTGAAGAACACCTACGCGTTTCGGTAACAACAGGAGCGAAACACGCCTGGCAAGGGTAAACAGATAAACTCGGGGAACCAGGCAAACTAGGCTCTCGAGTTACATCAGCATACTACCGATGCCAGAAATGAGGGAAGGTAAAATAAAAAAACGCTTGAACTTCACCAAGGCTTTCCGCGACTGCACTCCAAGCAGGGATATGTGGAAGGAAAATGTTAACCCGCTTCTCTAAGGGGAAATATGGTATATGGGTGAATGCAGAGGGAAAGAGGATCAGGAGTAGGAAACTATGACAGAACCAGATGGAGGGGGATGGGGGTCCCACTTGTCCATCCTTCGCTGTGATAGAACAACATTTAAAGAAAATGCTGCTGGTGGACAGATTAAGATCTGCTCGGACATCCAAGCGATACTGACTGTGGTAGGCAAATTAGACATCACACCAGAACTGGTCTGGGAATGCAAAAATGGCATTAAACTAACCTGAAGCAAAAAACAAGGTGGCTCTCATATGGGTACCTGGGACCCATATGGGATCATACTAGGCGTTATCAAGAGGTCTGGTGTCAGCTACTGAGAGAAGATATTTATAAGGCTCTTGAACAATAGGATTTATAGCTTAAGCGCCAGGAGAGCTCTACAGAGGCTTCCCGCCCATGTTAAAACTATCTTAAAATCCACACGAGGTATTTTATAAATGAGTATCATATTCTCAATAAAAGCAATTAATTCAAAAGCTACGGCCGCTTTTCCCTTTTTCTACTTGTTTCCTCACAAATGGGAATGTCTGAAGAATCCTGAAAAATATAATTCCCGACACTGTAACATTTTCGAATTAGAAATTTCCCGAAATGGGAAACCCCCGAACAATAAAATTCCCAAATAATAAATTTATGGCAGACTATTAATATTACCCAATTTAAAAATTCAAATAATTATTTCAGAAACTTTAAACACTAAAATCAGAATTTGGCTTTTTTTTTATCTCCGGAGAGTCGTGGGACCGGTACCTCTAGAGAAAAAGGTTCTCTAAGTACTTTATGCTGTTGCTCTTGGTGGTTCGGAACCCACCTTAAACTGTAGGACCCCGTCCCATCACCAAGTAAGTGTGTGGGAGGTGTGTTAAGGAATAGGAAGAAGCTGCAAGAAAAATGTAAACCCTTAGGGGACACATTAGAAGCTTCCATTAACTTATAAACTAAGAATATATTTCCGATGACTTTCTTCTATAATACTCTGCGAATTTCCAAGATTGATCAGTAATTTAAACAATTTTCGCAAACAAATTAACAGTTTAGCTATTTTTTAAAGAAAAGATTCCATTTCTTTCCGAAATCAACAAAGAATGTATTTACAATAACTATTTTCTATGATATTTTTCACATTTAAAATAATTATTAATTATTTAAACCATTTTCGGAAAAATATTTGGAGTGTGGCTATTTTTCAAGAAATATGTAGAATTTCTTTACTAAGACATCCAAGAATATCTATCCGATGCCTCCTTTCGATATTGCTTGTTAAATTTACAAGAATTAATAATTATTAAAACAATTTTGATTTTGATTATTTCAAAAGAAATATTTACATTTGATGTCACGTTCAAACACGTCGCCTCGGACGACAAAAAGAATTTGCTACGGGATAAGGGACTTTATACGAGTACATTTTTGAGTGGCGAGTTCTCGATAATTGTACTTCGCTGCCTTGTCCTTAAGATCTCGAGCTACAAATTTCCCTATGACAAACCCCCTATTCAAATATCACCCCACGCCACCCCGAATTACCACCAGCAGTGAGCCAAAAACAGAAACTGCCAACCTTAAGCTGGCAGAAGAAGGTGCAGTAGCACGCCTTGCACATCAGAATACCTCTCGCCTTTCTTCTTGAGACAAAAGTCTAACGGATATGACAGGCTTATGCCGTAACCTTAAAGATCTTAATACTTTTATTAGTCCTCCGTATTTTAAAATGGAGGACATTAAAACGGCTTGTTACTCGAGATTGTTACTTAGCGTCAATAATAGACCTAACACATAAAAAACTATTTTTTCCTTTGGAACCCTTTTTGGTTCCAAAGGAGCTGCAACAAAAATGAACCCCACTTGCTGAAAAGGAAGCCAGAACGATAAATGAGCTCTAAATTATACCACATTTGGGGCTTGAAAGGATCGCAATTCTAATTGAGCCTATTTCCAATGAATCTAATTTTTGATTTGCCCACTTAGACATTGTGTTTAATTAATAACACAATATTTACCTTAAAGCATACATGCAATCGAACTCTGATAGACATAGCTTAATGAAGATAATTAAATTATCATATTTATTGCCGCAATTAAAATTGATATAATGAATTGATAAATATCATTTGTAGGTTATGTAACAAACTTGTAAATATAAAGGCTTATTCATATGCAAGAAACTTTTCGTCGTAAGTCATCGGCAGTGTTCCCAATCTTGAGAACTTTTTAAACTGCGCTTGCGTCGCGCCGACAACCCTATTGGTCACTGTTAGCGCGATTCAATGAGTAATCTTGTCTCTGTCGAGTTTTAAAATTAAATTTTTCTTTATTAGTGACAATGCGACTTAAAATAAAATCACTAAAAGTACAAAAAATGAAACTCAAAGTTTGCGTAGGTTGCTTGACGTTTGTTGACCAGACGTTGCTTTCGCCGTTGTTAATCTAATTTTCTTCATTGAAATAGTGGATTAGTGGTTTATGAGTTGAACTAAAATTAAGAAAATTTACGCGTAAGTATAGCAAGTATAACTTACGATATCAATGTTTTAAACAACGAGACTCTTAGTAACTGTTGTAAGAAGAATGTTACACCAGAGTGGCCCTGTAAAATTTGTTGCATATACCCATAGCTTTTTACATTTTACGCTCTTTGAATACAGACTTCGAAATTCGCGTTCGCTTACAGATCTCAACATTGGTAAAATGCATACCTACTGCATAAAAATACTGCCAGACTGGGATTTTGCAAATCACTCTTTAAGCATTTGTATTGTATTTCAAATTGCTTAAATTTAAAGTTTGAACTACTGTCACATTCTTTACATCTTTAATAACTTTCTTAATCAAATGATATAATATCAAACGGTATTCTAAATTAATATGATTATTAAACCTTCCCGTTATCCGACATTGCTTTTTATGTGGAAGGTGTGAAAATTTTTAACTGTTCTTCGAGATGTTTTCCTTCTTTCACTATATTATTTAATTATTAATATTGAACTTATAAAGATTTGTGTTTCTTACTTTTATTGATAAATCTTCATAAATTTAATAGAAATATTTGAATAATATTTTAAGAGAAGGAAAACAATTCGAAGAACTGTTTTAAATTTTCGCGGGCAGGATTGCGGGTTGAGAGGGGGGAATGTTTTCTTGAGTCGAACTGAAGATGGCTCTGTTGGCGCAGCAAATATCTAGTCAAAAAATACATGGAAGTCATACTACCGTGGCTCTGAACGTACCCATTTGGGTCTCTGCAGGTATCTATTGGAGCTCAAGCTCCTAAGGACACCAATTTTCATTTGAGTCGCAACATGAGTGAACCCCTATTTTATCTGTGAAAAGACGGATACCTACATATCCCTCTTTATAAAGAACATAGGAAATTCTTAAGGTTCTTTTTTAAAGGAATACTGTACGAATTCACATATTTGCTCTTCACACTCTGCAGTAAGAAAATCAGGCAACAGCTTTGAGGAAAAAATGATAATATCAGACAAGGTTGATCAGGATCTAGAATGGTGATTTGAAAACACGAAGACCTCACCTAATCCAATGGATCCAATTAGGAACTGAACCTAGCAGAGGGTGATACTCACAGATGCATCTCGCTCTGTTTAGGGGAGCTTCTGTAACGGTGAGGAAGCTCATGGATCGTGGTATAAAGAAAACCAGAAATTCCATATATTCTATGGGCTAAAATGTTTTGCCAGAGACCAGACCCTGGAACTCTTAAGTTTAAAATATCCGATATTTTGACGGAAACCGTGTGGCGGCGCCACCTATGCAGTTGACCTATGCTCGCAACAAATGTATGGCAAAATACGAATTTTGAGTTTAAAAACACTTTAAAAGTAATTTAATGACAGTTTTCAACAATCTTTTCGTATTTTAAGTGATCTTTGCGACATTCTCTAACATCTTAGAGAAAAAAACTAAAAAGAAGTGCTTTCAAATATAAAAATTTGCATCTATTTACAGATGCTCCAAAATATTTAACAGGTGCGGTTAAAATGGTGAAGTGCGTTTGTTTTAATTGTAAATC
>JAAAKG020100768.1:0-15900 GCA_010014905.2 Druon quercuslanigerum | reverse complement strand
CAGACTGTTAAAGAAGACGCGTCCATGCGCCAGACCGACGAATCGGCTGAAGAGCGGTGCGTTTAGCTGAGGTTGCGAATTTAACTGAATAGTTGCATCTTCAACTAAAATGATAAATTAAATGACTGGAAATACAAATTATTTTCCTTAATTTAATTTGAACTACTCCATTTTCAATTGCACTTTAATATTTTAAATTAAAAATATTGTATACTTGGTTCAATATTACTGTATTTTGTTAAATTTTCACGTGTTTTTAGGTTGAAGATTAATCTATTTCTTTAAAAATTAATGAAACTTTTTAAAAAGTTTAACAATTTTGTTAAACAGTAAAGCTTTTGCTTGAAAAGTCAACTGCTTTATTGAAAATTTGTATTTTCGTTTGAGAATTCGACTATTTGAAGGAAACTTTTTGGTGGAACTATTTGGTCTGTTTTCGTTAAAATAAAATTTTTTAAATTAAAAATAAAAATATTTTATGGATAAAATGTCGTCTCTTATAATTTTTTGTATAGAATTTATCTCCTTTGATTAACAATGAATAGACTTTGTAGAGAATTCAATGACTTTTGTTAATAATTCATTTTTTGCTGAAAAATCTTACTTTTAATTTCATATTGATATTTTTGGTTGAAAATTTATTTCAAGACTGAAACATTTAACTATTTAATTTTTGATTTAAAATTAAACTTCTTGATTGAAAATTCAAATGTTTATAAAAAATTCTATATATTTGGTTCAAAATGCAACAATGCGCTAAGAAGTAATAATTTTTTATTAAAACTTTTTCACTTCTCTAAATTTTCTTAAATTCTTTAAATTCTTTTAAATTCCTTGAATTTTCTCAATTTCCTTTCCATATCTCAAAATCCTAGATCACACTGGAGTTTTTGGAATTCTCTTTAAAAAATTTTGTTATTAAATGTGTTAATTGTGTGCTTTTTTTAATCTTTGGATGCTTGTTAATCCCCTAAATTAATAAAAAAAACATTTTCTTGGATTTCTTGAATATTTTTATTCCCTAGTCTTTTGTTTATTTATCTGAATTTGATTGCTCTTCATTCAATTCTCTCATTTTTTGGAATTATTTTCCCCTTGTTTTAACTTCTTTAAATATTCTTGAATTTTTTTATTGTATTTAAATTTTTTGAATTCCCTCGAACTCTTTAAATTATTTTTAATTATTATGTTTAAATTCAACTAGGTTTTTTTAGTGAAAATTCTTTTAGAAAAATTTAAAATTTAAGAGAGAAAAAACCGAAGATTTGTCGTGATTTTTTTCACGAGATTCGAGACGAGATTCAAAACTAGATTCAAGACGAGATTCGAGATTATATTAGAGACGTGGCTTAATCCGCGAAAAAAATTTGAAGAGGAGAAAGGGAAGTGGAGAAAGGGAAGGGGAGAAAGGGAAGGGGAGATATTAATTACGTAACAGGATAAAATTTCTTTAATTCTATAAAGACTCTGGAATTCTTTAACAATCCTAAATACGGCAGTCAAATTTACTTGAAATGATCTCTTTAATCTCTTTAATTTTAGTAAAATTATTTAAATTTTGTAATTTTTTCACGAGATTCGAGTCGAGAATCGAGGCAAGATTCGAAACGAGAATCGAGGCAAGATTCGAGACAAGATTCGAGACGAGGCGAGATTTGAGGCGAAATTCGAGACAAGATTCGAGACGAGGCAAGACTTAAGGCGAAATTTGAAAAGAATCTTTATTCGGGTGAGAAAGTAGGGGAAATGAAGGAAGACGAAAGAAAATGAAAAAAGGTGATATAAAAAAAGTGAGCGTAAAAAAGGAGAGAAAAAGTGAAGGAAGTAATGGGAAATGACGGACAATGAGTTGTGGGTGAGTAGAGGAAATAATATAAATAAGGGGTAAGTTAGTAGGAAAAGTGAGAGGAAATGAGAGGAAGAGCAGTCAAAAAATGAGGAGAGGCGAGTTACTACCGCAAGCTGAAATAAAGGTTTGGGACTTAGTGGAAGTGATTACCGGAAATGCAAGGAAAGTGATTAAATTGATAGAAGAAGTCATGAGAGAAAATAAAGGCTAGAAAAGTATGTAATTAAGGAAGAGGAAGAAAAAGAAATTAAGGCAAGGAAAGTAGGAAAAGTGAGTGTTAGCGAGGGGAAGTAGTAAAAGTAAATGCTAGTAAGGCGAAGTAGTAAATGTAAGTGTTAGCAAGGGGAAGTAGTAAAAGTAAGTGCCAGTAAGGCGAAGTAGTAAAAGTAAATGTTAGCCAGGGAAAGTAGTAAAAGTAAGTGCTAGTAAGGCGTAATAGTAAAAGTAAGTGTTAGCAAGGGGAAGTAGTAAAAGTAATTGCTAGTAAGGCGAAGTAGTAAAAGTAAGTGTTAGTAAGGGGAAGTAGTAAATGTAAGTGCTAGTAAGGCGAAGTAGTAAAAGTGAGTGTTAGTGAGGGGAAGCAGAGAAAATTATTAGGAATGAGGATTATTAGGGGTGGGGAAAATCTGTGAATGCCGAGGGGTGAAGAGAGTAGGGGAGGAGAATTATCCTGGGAGGAGGGAGGGATTAAAAAACATAAATACTTCTTAAAGGCTACAAAAATCTTTTTGGCCTTCACACGAAGCCTACTTTGACTATTTTTCTTTTTTAAATAGATTATGTATAAACAAGAGCATAATAATAAATTTGTTATTTTTTATCCTGCCATAACTAATATTCAATTAAAATTTTTTGAACAAAAAACTGTAAATAAGCTATGCCTAATTAAACGCACTCTCCCACCAAACTTCATCCACAATCCCCTCATTAGGAGTTGACGGGCGTGCGGGAATTTCAGTACCTTGGAAAACCTCTAAGGAGCTTTCGCAAGAGCGAGAGCTTAATTACCTTCGTGAGTGGCTTCTTCGTATGTAAAGTTATGTGAACTTTACACGTAAATTCCTGCTAAGATAATACGCCAATTTTCAATTTTACTACAGCTTACAATGAAAATTTAACATCCTCTTCTATCCTCTCTAGGGAAAATTAATTATTAATCAAAGGAATTTTTCGTTTCTTTTAAAAAAAACTTTACTAATGTTATGCTCTATAGAATTATTAATGCTTTGCGCTTGATCTTACTTGTAGAATCCGTTCAAATAAAAAAAGTTTTCACATGTTTTGGTTAAAAATTTAATTAATTGGAAATAAATTTAATTATTTATGTGAAAGTGCAACAATTTTGTTAATAAATCATCCATCTTGATGAAATATTCAAAATTTTTGTTTAAAATTCCTCTATTGAGTATAATTTAAACTATTTCGTTAGAATTTACATTTTTTTTTAAAAAGCAAACAATTTTTCAACATTTGTTTTCTTTCTTCATTTAAAATATCTGTTAGTTGAAAATTCAACTTTTGTGAAAAATATTAATTTGATCTTTTTTGTTTAAAAACACAAGCAGATTTAATTATTTTCATAAAAATTTTAACGACTGAATTAAATTTAATTTATTAAATTCAAAATTAGTGAAAAGTAAACAATTTTTTAATATTTGTTTTCTTTATTCTTTAAAAAAGATCTCTTTGTTGAAAATTCAACTTTTGTCAAAAATAATAATTTGATCTTTTTGCTTTAAAAATGCAAGCAGAATTAATTATTTTCGTAAAAATTTTAAAAGTTTTATTCTGCTTTAATTAAAACTTTGCCCTTTTTTGCTTAATGCACTTTTTTTATTTAAAATACATTAAAAATAAATTTTTCTGAATAAAATATCAACAATTCCATTTTTTGTTAAAAATTAATTTGTTCACTAAAAATTACACTGTTTCATTGCATAATATTTTTTGCTTGCACTTTGCTTTGGTTTTATTAGTTATCTTCTTGGTGAAAAATACCTATGCTTTTTCGAAAATTCGTCTTTCGGGTTAAAAATCAGCGATTCCGTTGCAAATTACCTTGTCTGTTGAAACGTAAATTTTGTTTTGAACTCCTTTTCTTTCTAAACTGAAACGTTTTTTTCTGGAAAATTTAACTGTTATATTAAAACTTTATTCATTTATGGTTGAAAATTCAACTATTTTGGTTGAAAATTTATTTATTTCTTTTAAAAATTTTACCGTTTTGTAGAAAATTCGTCAACTTTGTTGTTTCCCTTTTCACTGCGAAATCACTATTAATTAATCCTTATGCTTCTTTTGTGTTCAAAGTCGAAAATTCAAAAATTCTATAGTAGAAAATTGAACTCTTTTTTAAAAATTAATCTCCTTGATTTTATTTTTTCATTTTTTCCTTAAAAATGCAAGCAAGTTATATTTTTTTAAGACAAATTTATCAGTATTGGTTCAAAATTCAACTGTTTAATTAAAATTGCATCAATTTTTGTAAAAAACGCTACCCTTTTGTAGAAAATTCCTTTTTCACTGCAAAATTATTATTCTTTGAAAATTTAACTCCTTTGGTAGAAATTTTATTTTTTGCATTGATAAAGAAAGTATTTTCTTCAAAACTATTATTTTTTGTTTAAAATTTAAAAGGCTGGTTGAAAACTCTTTCATTTTGTTTTCATTGATGTATTTTTTATATGAAATAAATGATTTTGATGGTAGAAATATGAATTATTCCACTTTTGTTAGTAATTAATATTTTCACTAAAAATTTAATTATTCCATTCCATATATTTTTGATCAAAATTTTTGTTTGTTGCTTAAACAATTTATAACTAGGTTAAAAATTTAATTATTTAGATCAAAATTTAACAGTTTTTCAGAAATCATCGTTTGAAACGTACAAATTTTTTTAAAATTCTTTTTCTTTCTGGACTAAAAAATATATTTCCTCTTATTTTATTTTATTTTTTTGCTTAAAAAGGCAAGCAAACTGAAATTTTTTTATATGAATTTTAACAATTTTATTAAAAATTTATCCAGTTTAATGAAAATTCAACTATTTTGCTAAAATATTTATATATTTGTTTTGAAAATTTTTTTCTTTTAAACAAAATTGATTAATTATAAAGCAGTTTTGTTTCCTTTTTTACTACAAAATCAATCTTGTTCCAAAGTTTCACTCCTTTGGTTGAAATTAAATTGAAAATTCGTCCTCTTTAGTTAAATCAAACTATTTTTATTTAAAATAAATATTTTTTCTGGTAGAAATATTATCTGTACCATTATTTGTTAAAAAATATTTTTTAACGGAAAATTTAACTATAATTTAATTTTATTTGTTTATTTCAGAAAATATTTTTAAATCAATTTTAATTTTTTTAAATATAATAACAATTCTAAATTTTAGAATTTCAGGAACATTGACTTAAAAACGTTTAATTTAGTTTTTGTTGCCAAATTCCAATCACTTAAAATCAGAAATGATATAAATTCGAAAGTTAAAATTTAGAAATTATTCAATTATCAATTTTTTTAAATTTTAAAATAATACAATTTTGGTATTTTCAAGTTTTAAATAATCCAAGTTAAATTTTTTAAATCTAATAATAATAAAAAATTTGTTATCAGAATTTTTTCAATTGTTTATGGTTTAATAATAAAAAATAAAAGCCGAGATAATTATAAAATAAAATAATTTATTAAATAAAGTAAATTACTTCTGTTTACTAAAGTTCCTGAAAATATCTTTTTATTATAAGTTTTTTCTCCCTTGATTTAGATTCAAAGATGAAGGGTACAACCAACACAGGTTGAACAAGTCTGCAAACTTCGAAAGCTCATTTCAAGTTGAAATTAAGTCATAAATTCCAAATTTACTTAAAGCCTCAAAGTATTTACTTTAGAGGATAGGCAAGAAACTCCTGGTGGATAATATCACCTCACCCTTTGTGAATTATTACACTAACTTTTTCCAAGCAGCTTTGCTAACTTTAATATATTACTTGTTTTGAGAAAATTATTTAATTTTATAATTTATCAAAATGTTAACAAATTTTTGTGAAAACTTTTCTACCTCACATTTTGAATCCTTAAAAATTATATTAAATACAACTTTTAAATATGTTGTTTTTATATTATTATTATTATTTAATTTATGAATTTTAAAGCTGTTTAAGAATGTTGGAATATTTTACACAAATCAAAGAAATTTGTTAATTCAAACATTTATTTTGCAAGAATGTTTAAAAATATTTTTAAAACATTCCAAAGTATTTTAAATCTGTAGAAATATGCCCGGAAGATTTTAAGGTATGTTTTTTAATTTTGCAGAACTTTTGAAAATATTTAGGAAAAAGACGAACCATTTTAAAAATTATTCAGAAGCTTTCAAACAGTTTTAAAAATAATAATAATCTGAAAATATTTTTTAAAACTCAAATTAAACGTGGCTTTTTTAAGATTTCTAAATAAAGTTTTAAGAGAATATTTAAACGTATTTTGAAACATTACATAAGATTTCTAAAATCATCAAAAATTAATCTCGAGAATTTTAAGAAAATTTTACGGATAATTCCAGTTAGTTTAAAGGACATTTAGAAATTTTAATATTTTTTATAGATTAAAAATATTTAAAAACTGAAAGATTTTCGAAAATTTATATTAATTTATTCTTAACATTTTCCAAGCTTTTAACAGTACTAAATATCTTTTTAATTGATTAAGTTTGTCTTCAAGATCTTTAAACCCTTGCAAAATAAACCGATATTCTTTAAAATTTTCTAGAATCTTTTTTGACAAATATAAAATCTTCAAAAATGTTTTACAATTTTCTGGAGAAACTTAGAAAAATTATATTTATAAAAATAACCTTAAACCAAAAAAAAGCAAAGACGCTTCCAAAATGAATAGGAATTTGAAATTGTTATTTTGTATTATAAATTATTTTTCCCTTTAAAACATAATTTATCCAGAATTTTCTTTCTCGGCTGAAAAACATTTTTAGTTTGAAAAGACAAGAATTATCCATTATTATTGTAAATTTTTGGCCTAAAATTATAATATTTTTTGTTGATCTAATTTATTCATTTCAAATACGTCTTTTTGGATGAATTACACCATTTTTAATTCAAAATAAAATTTTTTTTTAATTAAAAAATTAAGACTTTGTAGCATTATTTTTGTATTTTAAATAAGAGAGTGATTATTTGAATAACATAATCCTCATCATAATATAGTTAAAATAATATAAATAAAAAATAATTTTGTAAGAAATATGTTTTTAAAAATAGTCCAGATATTTAAAACTATAGAACGTAAAAAAAAATTTTCGATGCTGTTGAACTGAAAGTTTTCATTTTTACTCCTTCTTGTAATAGTTTCAAAAATCTAAATTATAAAATGATTTACATTTTTTTGCATAAATGTGTTCTCAATATTCTCAAAAATGCTTCTTGAAATTTTTTGGCCAGTATTACCGATTTTTGGGCTCCACTAACTTTTATGATAATTTATGCCAATGATGAACATTTTTTAATTGAAAGAAAAAAATGAAGCACATCAAAATTTTAGGGTCTTGAACGCACCAACAATAAATTTCCAAAAAATGCACCAGATTTTGGACTTACTTTGGACTCTCGAATAAAAAAAGTTAATTTGAAACCACCCCTATATAAAAAAAACCACCTCAAGCCGACCTTCCCTTCCTCGCTTCACATCGCCTCGCACGTATGTCGCTACTTTCTTGCCTCGCACGCACGACGCTATTTTCTCCCTTTGCCTCGCCTTGCTAGCCTCTGTCTCCGCAGCTAATTTTTAATCCTGATATACTATTTAAAATATGTACTTTCTATCCTAAATACAATCTTTTGTTTTCCATTCCTCTTCCTCCTTATTTCTCTTCGTCTCTATCTTATCCAACACACCCTTCACCAATGCCACTGCCCTTTTGTCCCCCCTTTCATGCAACAATACCTCCATGCTTATCCCACTCCTTTCCACATCTTCACACTCCTCCAACCAGTGTTCCACTTTTGCATCCCCCTGCCCGCACAATTCACACCTCCTCTTTTCACCAGAAAGCCAGAACCTATCATAACTTTCCATGCATCCGCATCTTATTCTCGCTATAAGTTCCTGGCTTCCTTGCTCTCCTTTCTCATACAAATATTGCGCTCTCTCCCTTGGCATAATCCACGTCTAGTTTTCATTAAACCTTGACTCTCTTATTCTCTCCTCCCCTGCCTCCTTTTCTCTCTCTATGCTATTTCTTTTAACTAACTCATACACCTTCCTTTCTTCCTCATGCATCCTTCTCACTTCATCCATCTGCAATCTATTCGTTGTAAAATACCTTTCCCTTTTTACCTACATCCTCCCACCCATACCTCCGTTCTCCTTCTTCCACCAACATTCTCTAACCTTCCTGTCTCCCTCCTGACAATATAGTTTGGCATATTCCTTGCTAACCCCAGGGTCCACTTTACATACCTCTCCTGTATCCTATTCACCTCCTCACTTATCTTCGACCTCCACTCCGTAAAATAAGACATTCATCACTCGCTACTGAGGGAGTTACGCTAAGGCCAATGCGAAAGAGTTATATAGGTCATAAAAGTTGATTGTGAGAAATAGGTGATGTTGCGTGCGCAACCTCTCGATAAAGTGGGAAACGAAGAGTCCGCGAGAACGGGACCACTACCGTTTCTGGAGAACGCAGGAAAGTCAGTCGACGCTAATCACCACTAGGAGTCACTAGGACGGATTGGTTGCAAAGTTTGATCAATAGTCAATCAGCCCAAGGAAAAGGATTAAATTAGGTCCATCCGTGATGACTGGTAAAGTTTTGACATGAAGATATACTTTAAGTGTTCTCTCGACTCTTTGACGTGTCTGGATATGGTCACATAGAGGAAAGCTAGAGCGCTACTTTGCCGACTTTTCTCTTACCCATTTGTATGGGAATTTAAAAGTGCTAGCTTTACCGCTCTATGATGATTGGAATCATAATAATGCTAAGAGAGTTTGTTGCCTAGTTGTTGCCAAAATGTTGATTATCAACTCCTAGAAATTTGACACTTTTTAAGACTCTATCTATTATATGTTTTACCCATTCATTTTTGAACTCATCTCATCCAAATTAAAAAGAGAAGTGTTGTCAGTTCTCAAAAACTATAAAGGGATGATTAATCTGTTCTTTTTACAAGTGGGTATTGACATCAGTATTTGGAATTAGCAAAATTCCAAATATGGACTTAGATACTCCTCTGAAAAAGATGATTGAACACTAAGAGGTAGAATCGATATAGGCTTAAACTTTAGACGCTGAAATATCACCTTAAGGGTAAAATTACAAGGGAAGAAACTTTATTGGTAGGAAAATCGTACAAAATTTCTTTGGCAATTATCGCACCTCAAATTGCACGGAATGGGCGGCAGTTTGTAAACTAAGCATTAAATTAAAAGCAACAAACGTTCCTGTGGGAAGGGTAAATTAAATGGTTAGGTGGTACCGTTTCCATTATTAATAAGTAAAAATATCTGATTAAAAAAAACTTAAAAACTTAAGAGTAAAATTATTTTTAATTCTTTTCTTGCTTTCGTGGGCCTCTTTCTCCTAATAAAAATTATCTCGATACGATTTAATAAAAAGTAAAATAAAGACTTTTCAAATAAGAGCATTTGTGGGCACAAAGACAAGAGATAGTTATGTTTCAAAGGGATTTTTAATAAAAAATTATTTCAAGATTCAGGGGCCTAGATTGGAAAAGAGTAAACTTTATATAAACGGCAATTGAGAGCCTCAAGTGATAGACAAAATCTCCTTTATACTGTAGTATCTAATCGATTGGTTCGTTTTAGGTTTACCGTCCTCTTAGAATTGGTGTCGATGTGCATACTTAGTACTAACTTTCTGAATAGGGCACATTAAATTGTCGAACGATCTAAATTCTTTTGATCTAAGCTCAAAAGAAGGAAAAGTCGATAAAATTAAATACTAAAACAAAAGTAAAAATTAATGAAGAGAAAATTATCTCTGCAGTACAGGCGTATAAATTCAATAGTGAATTAATTGGTATTATCGAGATCGGAAAAGAGTAAGGTTACGAGATCAATAAAGAGAATATGTGAATGGTGATCTGCAGAATTATTTAACAAATTGTTAACAAATTATTTCGCATGCGGTATACAGTCGCTTACTCACCCCAGCACAACTGATTAGCTGAACGAAAGAACAGGTCCCTGCTAGAAATGGCAAGGTGCTTTCTCAACGACGGTGAAATAAACAAAAAGTATTGGAGGGAAGCTCTAAATATCACTGTATAAAATAGGATTCGATTTTGGACTTAATTCGGTATTAAAACAGTTCACGCAACAAAACAATCACACTTTAGTTTGATCCACCTATTTAATAAAATAAGGTCCCACGACTGTGACGCCAGTGCCACTCGGCGCACGCACCTCCCTCCACTCGAGTCTCCCTCTCCACGCGGCATCCCGTGAGACTCTCCGGGAGTGTGGCTATAAAAGGCTGTGCACAAGCGAAGATCGGCACACGCTGCAGCTGGGCATTCCTGGTAGCAGCAACTACCAGCCTGGTTATCCGGTTGTGAGCAACAAGCAAGGTGGCAGTTATACTTCAGAAATTAATAATCTACTTTCTTCCCCATTTTTTTTTGGTTTTCTCCCATACACCACGTCAGACAGGCGGCATACCGGCTAACACCACAAGGGTTCCTGGGTTAGACAACCTAAAACGTTCCGATCTATAGTCTTTTGATCTATTTTTTGTTTTCGTCAGATTGAAGTTTGAAACAATTGAAACACTTCACCCTCTAAATCAATTTAGTTCGATATCTCGGGTCATTTATCAATATGAAGTTAGCAAACTAAACAAGACAGAAACTGGTAGTAAAATAGACTATTTGTAAAATCATATTAGAACACCCAAAAAAGGATCCCGGATAAAAATTAATGCCTAGTTTTTACTGTGATAGCGAATTATTTGCAGAACCAACTTCCTACAAAATTCCGAATGAAGACACCATACGAGTAATAGCATTCTGAGAAACCAAATTTCAAAAACTTACACGTTTTCGGATGCAAATATTTCATGCACATACCAAACGGGTAACGAGGAAAACTGGAGAAGAAAGCTTGGGAATTAACCTTCCGCGTATACTCAGAAACTAGTAGAGGATTTCGATTCCTTAATAAAAATACAAATGAGAGCCAAATCAGTCGAAATTTATTTTTCAAGGATTTTCAGGTATCAGAAAATAAAGATCCAAAGAAAAATATTCGCAAAGACAAAAGTGTTACTGAAGTATTTATCAATGCACCATCTAAAGCACAAGAAGAACAGGCGGATGCAGGATAAGAAAAGCAGGACCTCAAGTAATTTTTCACCAAGAAAACTAATTTAAAGATATATCGAGTTCTAATGATAATTATTTAATGGGAGAAACTGAAGGAGCGGATGAAGGCCAACAAATTCAAGCTAGGCATTCTGTAAGGAGTAGTTCGAGAATAACCCCTTCTAGTTTTAGAGCAGGTATAGCTGCAGAAACTGACAGAGAACCGACTAATTCCCAGGAATCAATGATATTATCAGGATAATCACGGTTATTTAAAGTTAAGGGAAAACTCAATTAAATTTTACGTAAATTTCGCGGACTCTGCTGCCTCTAACAAAACGAGTGAGAATACAATTCATTTCTTAGACACGTGAGTTAAATTATATCTAGAGAAACTTATTTTTATCTTATGTACACAAACTTGTCAAATAATTTGGTCTAAAAAGCATTTACTGTAATAAAAATCTGACTAATTTATTAAACTTGTCCTTGGAAGGATTCGAAGTCACAGGTGTCTACAATTTAAAAGTGGGCTTTACGAACGTGTTCTTCTTGCAATGTCTTAAAAAACATATCATTCAGAGAATCGTTCTCGAATATTGGTACAATTTCACTGGCATTGACTCCATGTATTCGCAATTTAACTCTGCCCATATGATTATCAATATCCACTCTATGAGCTACGAAAGGACACAAAATATATCCATTTGGTGAAGCTTCCATAAATCCAATGACGTAATCGTCATTATTATCTACTCCAACTTTCCACCAGCCTGATAATAATTGATTAATCGCCCATCCATTTCTGAAACTTTCGTAATGATAAATAACAAGTTGAATGACTTGGGGATGAACTGCGTTCTTTCCTACGTATTTAGTAAATGGCACCATTAGTTCTGCAAAGAAAATAAAAGTAGGGAATCAATTGTTCTTTTATCCGATAGGAAGTTCAATTTTATTCTTAAAAGACTGAACCTTCTTATTGTTTCTATAAAGTGGGAAATGCTGAAAAGTCGCGGTTCTTTATAAGGATTTCGCAATAATCACGCCACTTATATATCTCAATTGAAAATACACTTTTAATTAAGTTATAGATACTTACCAGAGGGATGAGGAAAAGCCATTATGGTAAAGCACAGAATACTAATCACATTCCTCATTTTCCCGGGATAAATAAAACCCACTGAAATGCAGAATTTGAATAAGGTTTTAGCTATACTGAACATTATGAAAAAATTAAGTAGTTTACACAACAATCTTTATCTCCTTTGTCATTTGAAATTATTTACATATCACTATAGAATGATCCTTTTCAGTGGATGTTTGAAAATATGATAAGATTTTATCTTTAGCTAAATGAAATACATTTATTCACAGTGTGTACCATATATTATTAGGAATAATAGAAAAGTTTCAAATGTAAAGAAAAGAATGTAACATAATAAATTACAAATTAAATATGGAACGGTTTATTTATTAAAAGTGGAGTTTTGTCTGTGTAGAAGAAAGTCCTATAATCTGGGCTACAAGAATAAAAACTTGGAAAACAGATCAGAGAAATGTTAGCAAGGAATAAAAAACTTCGTAATAAAGGAAAGATCTAACAACTTCGTCATTTACAATATACTGGGACACTCTTATAATAAACAAAAAAAATTTTACTACAATGAGAAATATCTTTATCAAAGCAAAAGTCGCCAGTTCTGGCGATGAAATACCCTCAACGTTGGGAAACAAAAGTAGGATTTTCATATCTGAATATCCAATTATCGAAGACACTTAAATCAACGTCGATGATAACTCGCGGTCAGATAAAAAAACAACGTAACAACCTCGAGAATGACATGCTTTAAAACGACTCATCAAATAACTTAGACAGTGATCACTTGTTTGCTTAAAAATTATTTACAGATGCACTCTTTAATTTCCTGGCCATAACATCACGAAATAGTTAACTCAAAAAACAAATCTAAGAAATGAAAGCGTTCTAAATACTTAATTTTTAATTAGAATTATATCGATAGCACCCAAATCTTTAAAACCTAGCTTACTTTACTTCCAAAAATTCAAATACAATACAGCCCTGAAGTTAGAATGTGCGCTGTTGCAATAACTTTATTTTTATTCTACTATTCAATAACAGATTCAACATTATCTGCTGTGTCGTCAGTTGTGTCACTTCGCATGCAAAAATAATCTCCTTCACAAATAATTTGAACAACTAAATAATCCTGGATTATGTTGACGTTTTCAACATTAGGATAAGTCTCTATATTAAAGTGAACAAGAGGAATATGGTTCTTGCAATCTGCATTCTATATTCAGCTATTTTAAAAGCAAGAAAGAAAAGTGTACAGAACCGTAACTCCTCATCAACTGGCTTAGGCCAGGTATACAAACACTTTATGGATATCAATTACCAATTTCATAGATAAACCAAACTTTGTAGATAGCATCAGTTAAGACAGATTGTTTGAATACCTTCAAACCATTTTGATCCAAGAAAATATTTTCTTGTCACATTGCATTTTCCTGAGATCGCGATTCGAGACGCTAATCAAATCTTAGAAGATCCAATCACCAGTATTGAAATCACTGTGGTTCTAAAAAATGCAAGTTAAACAAAGCCTTGGATTCAGATGGAATCTCGTATGAATTTATAAGAAATGTACCAAAATGTTGGATTCAACAAATGTGCTTCCTTTATGGAAAAATACCAGGAGTAGAGAAGATGCCTGATTTCTGGATTATTGCGTAGCTTTGTTAAAATTTCTTCGTGGTATGGAGCGCAGAAATGACGCTCCTGATATCTACATGAAATGGATAATGTTTAATCGTATTTTTTTAAAAATTTGTCTTTAAAACCTCTAAAACACCTTGCTATACAATATCACTTAAAGTCGGCATAACAAACCTATCATCCATACTGAAACTTATCTTTCAGATTATGTTATGCCTATGTATACTTTCTACGATATCTGTAATAAACCAAATCTGATTGGCACAATATCCATTGCCCCTATTGATCTTATTAGGGTGTTTTAACATTTCTGTTGCTTCTGTATGTTTCCTTGGGAAAATATTGTGTTTTTGCGATGACGGTGGTTTTATCAAATAAAATGTTATTTTCTCTTCCGATATGATGGTCGGCTAGTGCTACCTGTAAAATGTTTTAGTCTGAGCTTACTCGCATGCTTTATACGTTGGCTCAAAGCTCTCTCGGTTTCTACAATATAGACTTTGCTATAAAAACAAGAGACTAAATATAATTTCGCATCACTAAGACGTGCTTTTTTGTCTGAGTGTTTTTAGAACTTGTCATATTTTTGCAGGTTATTTAAATATTGTTTGGATGTTGTGTTTGCTGAGAATTCTTTCTATTTGTTCCGTGACACATTAGATGTACGGTAGGGTGGTGGTCGTTTTTCTCTCTCTGTCTTTCATGGATTGTGTTGACTTGTTGTTTTGATTGTATTTTGTATCTGTTTGGATAGGTGAGATTTCTGTAAACTTCGAGTCCTAATGTTTTATCAGATCTTTGGTAAACTTTTAGGTCCGAAAAAACTTGTGCAGTTCATCTCCTCCATATCTCCAGGTGACAAAAATACCGTCAACGTAACGGAACCGAAATTCCTGATTAAGCTTAGATTGGTTGAAGAGTCTAGTTTCTAGATGTTCCACAAAGATGTTGGCTACTACAGGTCAGATTGGACATCCCATTGCTGCTTCTAAGGTTCGTTTATAGAATTGATTATTGAAAGAGAATTAAGTATGATGGACTGATCGTAGGAATGTGATCGTAGGGAAAATTTGCAAAGGATATAATAATATCAATTTCATCATAAATTGATACTTTCGTAAAGATAGATAATACATCGAAACTCACTAGGATGTTTTGGGGTTGAATTTGAATCTATTGCATCTTTTTTATAAACTCAAAAGAGTTTTGGATGTAAGTGTTAGTTTTCTGTGAAAAGATTCAGTTCGTTAACGAGGAAGCGTGTTAATTTGTAAATGGGTGAGCGTATTTCGCTGCCGATCTGTCTGAGGAGAATGTTTTGCTTCTGAACCTATGGGAGTCTATAAAGTTTTGGAGAGATGGGATTAGTAGGTATTAAATTAGATATTGTTTCTTTGTCAACCTTAGAGTCTTTTAGAAGGGTCTTTGTTTTGTTGACTATTGTTTTCGTGCAGTCTTTAAGTTATTATCCTTATTAAGTTTTTTAATTGCTATTTTTTCTTGTTTGTAAAATTCAAGGAGGGAAATCGGGCCTTCATATTGGGCTAAAATCATTTCGTTTCTGAGAGAATAGTCAGAGATTTTTTTACTCTGGTTATTAGTGGTGTGTGCCTTACTGGAAGTAATTTATAAAAGTTTATTTTATGCCTCTGAGTGGAAAGATTTTTATTCCGTAGGGTTTAGTCAAATGATAAAATCTTTAATGTAGACAAAATAAACCCGACGGATGTATTTAATCTCAAATAACTTAAAGAATATATGAATCAGAGAGTCCCAGTCGTCTATTGCTACAATCTCGTTGGCACTAATGTCGTAAATGCGTAATTTAACTTTGCCCTGATTATTAGGAGGATGCTATCTAGGGTTTATAAATGGACACAAGAAACGATCTTTTGTCCAATATCCACGTCGAAAATACCACGTTTTTCAACTGAAAATAGTGGCGAAAACGATCGATTTCTCGATTG
>JAAAKG020100757.1:0-15901 GCA_010014905.2 Druon quercuslanigerum | reverse complement strand
AATTAAATCGGTTAATTAGAAACAAAGATATAGAACTATCAAAAAAAAGTTACCAAAAATTTCAAAGTCCCATATCTTCGCCATTTTTTTGAATTTAAAAAAAATATTTGGGGTTATTTTTCTACACTAATATAGAACTGTATACGCCGAGTTACAGCCAAATCTCTTTTAAAGACGAAAATTCTTTATCCGCTTGACGTGGACTCCACCCTCTGCATAATTGTGACGTCGGCTAGTGCCAAGAATTCGGTGACAAACATAGTTCGCTTTTTGAAGTTAAGAAAAATGTAAAAAAATCTGTCTGCTTTCGACGGACACATTATCGTCGTAGACTTCACGCGTAGCTCGTAATATTCAGCGTGCCTTAAGACGCGCACGTTGTTGGACCTCGCGCTACGCGCTAGCGTAATTTTTTCTTGCACTCGGCATTGTTTCGCAAATGAGCATTGGCCGAGAGCATTGGAGGTGACAATAGTTACTCCTGGATGCCAGTACCCTAATGACTCCTCTATGTTGAAAATGTTCAGTGCATCTTGCTCCATACTGTCTTTACTTCTAGTCTTAGTTTGCTATATTTCCTGAAAATTTTGGATAAATGGAAAAGCAATATCGATGATGTAGACTCTTCCACCTTTTTTTCTCGCATCACGATGTCAGATCGATTGGCCCGGATGTAATGATTCGTTTGGATAGTAAAATCCTAATATAAGATGTAATCTTCGCTTTCTAAAACGGGAATTGGAATGTATCTATAGAAAGGCATCCATTTTGTTAAGAGTTCTAGGTTTAGGGCAAGTTAATGATGTATAATACCCGCTACATCTTTATGCCTGTGCATATATTCTTTCTAAACCATTACATGATAGCCATTAATATTGTGCTTGATGGACTCCTTGGTATCTCCAAATAATCGGCTCCAGGAAACCACGTCTCGATGTAGCACGTGTTTGCGATCATTTCTGGTGCTGATAACATTTTCCTGTATCTCAATGACGAATCCTTCCGTTTGTGGATAAAGAACTGTTAAAATCATTTTTAAGTCCATGATAAAAATACTTGATTCTTGCACCACAAAGCATCATCGCACTGCTCAGAAAGTCAACGATACGTGTGCAGATTTTGTAAAGTTTTAAGACTTGAAGCAAATAGTCATGTGGCACGGAAGAAAGCGCTTGCTTGTAGTGAATGTATGCAATGTGCAAATTCCTTTGATGTTTACGAGCTTAAACATCCGTTACAACATCCGTTTTGTGCTTCTGTAAATTTTGAAATCTGATCGAATTTTTTTGCATTCGTCTGCTTAATATCAAAAGAATAAGGTCACGTACGTATGTTACATAAAAGATCTCAAGATCTATGCAAGAAATGCAGAGCAACTAACTCTAGCTCAAGTGATTGTCAACAAGTACACTCAGCAGATCGGAATGTAGTTTGGGCTGAAGAAATGTGGATGGACGCATTTGAAGCAGGAATTATTTTTTACTAATGTAAAATTATTTGTAAACTATATGTCGAGAGGAACTATCTTGTCCGTTAATTACATTATTAAATGTATTTATTTGTTTAATTAACACTTTCAATTTTTTTAACAATATTAAATATAAATGAATCTATTATAATATTTGCATTATTTTTATGGAAAAATAATATGTTGTGAATTATTCATACAATGACCCATAAGAGATCATCTTAAACCAAGGCAGATGCGCAGCTGTGTTCTCTGTCGGAATTTTTGGCCCCACCAATTTGAAAGCGTAATTTACGGACATCTGCTTCAGGAGTGAGATACGGCTGAATTTTGCTCAAGTTTGACTGTTTTCTAGGTTATCAGGACTTCATCAAACATCTTAACACAAAAATGGACAGTTTTAGCGCTGTACAGCACTAAAGGGTGGAAAAAATAGTGAATCAGAAACATCGCTTTACATACGATGTAGACTAAAAATGATGTAAGAAGAATCAAAAATTAGGACGTAGTAAATATAACGTGCAGATATTCTCGTGACGATGACAGGACGCTTCTAGAAATAGCCTAACGTCAAGCGCTCAAGATGTGAACACTACTAATACACTTCCAGCTTTGAGTGAAAAGATATTTTTATTTCACAGTTAAAAACGATATTGAGTAATAAATAACGTTATATCATTTATATGCCGTGTGCATCGACATGCTTTTCCTAGAGCACTTTTTATCAATAATTTTCTTTGGTATAGGGAGTACTAGATGTTTCATTTGAACAATTTTGGCAGTCTAATAACGTGACAGCTGGCCTTGGTTTCTCCAAAAAAAATCCTGCATATAAATAAAGCGAAAATTGATATCCTTGAAAATACTTACTAAACATTACATCTTATTTTAATTGAACACATTTGGAACATGTTTCAAGCATTTTTACTATACTCTGTTCACTGAGAGAACGAAATTCTCAAAAGACGAAACTTCGTTCTCTGCACGCAGCTTGTCAAAGAAAGGGAAATGTAGGCGGAGGACCCCCGCTGGCAAGGGTTTAGTGCTGGCCCTAACGAAGGTTATACAAAATTTCAGAGAGCTCTTAGGCCAGTCTACTTGAAAAAAGTGTGCTTCCCTTTAACAGTGATTGGCTGTAAATCGAAGAAAAAAATTTGTCGACGCTTTCCTTAAGAAAAAAATTGCGCGGCCGATTTCGTTCTCTCAGTGAACAGAGTATAGACGGTTGCGCCGCGGCGTCACATCGCCGCCGCCGGCCATATTGCTTCAAACCCGCGCCGCCACTGATTCGAATTCAGCGCCGTCGGCTCGGTAGCGTATCAGCGCGCCGACTTAATCTCAGGTATATTTACATGGTAATGGATTTCTTTCTGCCGAGTGATCCGGTGGCTTTTGATTGTTTGCGGACATTTCGGCTACCAATTAGGAGTCAAAGTAAACGGATTTAAATAAATATTTGACTAAACTAGACTGTCACGCCGGGGCCGAGAAGCAAAGAAAGCGGGGCATCGCCCGCCACCGATTAAAGTTGCTCAAATCACCGCCGCCAGTCAAAAGTCTTTCGGCGCAACCCTTTAATTTTTTCTTATATAGACTTTAATTATTACATTAATTAAAAGCAAATAAATTCTCAAGTTAGTGATAGGACTTCTCTTTTGCATTTAATTTGAATAACGGTATTTACAAGAAATATTGCTTGGTATATACTACACTATTTTCTTCAATTTTACAGAAGCAGTTAATTAATCTTCTTTTCCTCTTTGGTGAACTCTGCAATAATTTTGCAATTGCATCTTACGTAAGCTTACCTTTATTATTGGCGGTTTCTCACATATTAGATGCGAAATGTAACTGTTATTAAAATTATTGCAAATAAAATTTTGATTTGATTCGTACATGATTTGTCAGCTGCTTTCCAATCTGTTTAATTGATATTCTGAATACACGCTTCTCGAAGTTTCCGTATAAAATATAGCAATTTACCATTTTTGCAATACACTTATATCTCACAAAAATATAGTCAATATTTTTATTTGGAAAGTAGGTTGTACACAACCTTTTTTTCACTTTTTCGCTGATCACAAAACTCGCATATTAAACTTGGCATATCACAGCTTAAAAATAAATTAATTAATGAAAAGAATTAACAATAAATAGTGGGTCTGCATTGCGCAGTTTCCATTTTTTTAAATGTTTTTACTTAAATACAAAAGTTTCTCGATGTTCGCTCGCGTGCTCCTTCACGTCATATGGAAATTTTTAAACTCTTCGCGCCGCAGTTAAATATCAAGCTCCGGTACAGCGGCGGGCTTTCGAGCGAGCGGGTAACGTGTCTCAACTCTCTCCAGGGGATCTCTAGATATAAAAAATGAAGTTTAAACAAAAAGTAGAGCAAGTTTTTTATTTTCTCATTTTTTTCTTGAAAGAAACTCGCAGGTGCAAGGAGAATATGCGAACACGTCGATTTTGACTAGAACCTTCGGCACCCCTTGTAAAGAATAGTGGAGAATTACCCCCCCCCCCCCCCGAACAAATAGTTGTCCAATAACTAGATCATTTAAAATGTTAGGAAAGTTTAATGGATGTGCCTAATAATTTAGAACGTGCATAATCCTAGGACAATTCTTCCCACAAGGATGATAAATATGACATTTATTAATTTATGTCTTAAATTATACTGATTTTGTAATGTAAGTACTAACGCACTTTCTGTTTAGAATTTTAAACCCCTCAATGTATGAAATCCTGGCTACGCCATTGATTGGAATAACTGCGTTTGATGTTGATGCAACCTTGTTACCGTTTCAGCCCTCAAAGCTGTAAGTGTATCCGTTATGTATGTCCACATCGTGAGGTTTTAAGGTTCAGTTGTACCGAAAGGCGCGTTATATACAGTCAGTTAAGTAAGATCGTGTACATCATTACTGGCAGTCGTTAAGTTGAATAAGTAGAGGGAACCTCTAACTTTTGCGATTGGTTGAGAAAATTGTATTCGATGTTCATCTTTTGCCAGAGAAGTGCGTGAACCGCTTTGAGGGGCAGTGTTCCTCTGTACGCAGCCAAAATGACCACCAATGACACATGCAGTGGCGAACAAGTACATTAAAAAGTCGAGAGCATTTGTCGCGAAGTGAGTGCAACTTTTGAAGGGTCGAAAAACGTTGACGACCTTCGAGATCGTGGTTCAATTGGGAAGTGACCAACAAGCACATAAAACACAATGTAATTCTCTGACAAAATATCAACATCGAATATCACTTATCGGCTTATTCTTACTTCACGGACTGTATATATCAGAGACATAATCAAACTGGATACCGAGATCAATTTCGCACTGTTTCTGTTAAAAAAACAGTGACTGCGCAAGTTTAGTCCATATAATGATTGCTTAATTTTCAGATCTTCCAATGACCGCTCGTTATGTATCATTCAAATAAACCTATTCTAAGCGATTTTAAGAATTTAACGGTCTGCCGTTCCGACGGGCACGTTATATACGTGTACATTACAGACCTAACTACACTGGCTATCGACGCAATATTCGCATTTTTTCCTCGTAAAGCAGTAACTGTGTCGATTAAGTCCATACGTCGAGTGCTTAGCGTCCAAATGTTTCAAGGAGCGCTTGCAATGTATTATTAGAATAGTCCTTTTAGTACTGAACCTAACGTGTTACGACTTTAGCTCGAAAAGCTGCAAGTGTATCTGTTATTCCCACATCTTGAGCGCTTAGCGTAAGGCCGTTTCGACAGGCGCGTGATTTACGTTTACAAGATACACATAACCGTACTTGAAACCTAGCTCAATTTGGTCATCTTACTGATTGCAAAGCAGAGAGTATCTTTTGAATCCATAGATTGAGCGCTGAGCGATCAGATGTTTTAAGAAGCGCTTATTATGTATCACTGGACTACCGCATTTAGTATTTAACCCCACATGGTTACCATCTTAGCTGGCAAAGTTGCAAGTGTATCATTTCTGTCCACAACTATGTACATAACGAGATTATCTGCACGTTATTTTTACCGCGTCATAATGTTTGATTCTTGTCTCAATAGGTAATGGGATGCTTCAGCTTTACTACTGTTAACTGCTTCGCGCCGTATATTTCTAAAACTACATTTTTGGAGATTTTTTAAAAAGAAATTTGATCAGGCCCATATAACTTTCAAAATTTCCAAATTTTAGCAAAATCCACTAATAGTCAAATACCCATGTATTTTGTGCGGGATGATTTGATAATAGAAAGTTCGATTTTTTTAGAGAATTGAACGTGCCGTAATCTTGAGTTAATCACTTATTTTTATGTAATAGCTGAGTATTCATAAAAAATATTTACTCGTATTCATACGGAGAGGGTCCGCGGATGAAGAACGAGCTCAGATCCCTCGACATTGCTACGTGAAAGGTTATGCACATGACCAAAAGCTGCACCTTAAGTTGTGCATTCCGAGATTTTATATGTCACGCCATCAGGATAATTGCGAAATGCTTAATCTTAAGCGCCGTCTTCAATATCAAGCGTGAGGATGATACATAAAACATTATTCACTTTGAATACTTACTCTTGAAAATTCGAGCGACGAAAGCAGAGAACAACTTTCTTCAACAGCTTCTCGACAAGAGGATCACCAGTGTGTTGGCGGAGAGGCTGCGGAAGGATTTCAAAGGGAAATAAATATTGCCGAAGACACAGGCGTGATTTAGGACGGGTATGAGCACTATCGACAATATCTACGTTCCGCAGCACGTGGTGGATGGTGGAATTAGCGAAGATGGGGTCAAGAATGTATGCGTATTTGAAGATCTCAAAGGTGCGTTTCCTTCAGTCGACAGGGGGAGGTTGTGGGAGACTATGCAGGAGAGTGGAATGGAGAAAGGCCTGATCGAGAGGATAAGAGAGTTATACAAAGAGACGAAAGATAGGGTGAAAGAAGGCGCGGAAATTGTCGGATATGTTCCCTCGCGTATGCAGATGATATAGTGCTGCTAGCAAAGAACGAGGAGGCCCTAAAGCAAATTATAAAGAGGTTGTCAAGATACCTGGCTAAGAATAGGGTAGAGCTGAATGCGGAAAAGTCGAAAGTCATGGTATTCAGGAAAGGAGGGGAATGGAAGTAGTAGTGGAAGATAAAGGCGATGCAAAAGATAAGAGTTTGTGTACCTGGGCTTCCTGTTTCGGAGAATTAAGGGAGTGGATGGTCATACAAAAAAGAAAGTGAGAAGGGCACATGCAGTGATGAGAAAGGTGTGGGAGCTTGGAAAGAATGTGCTCGCAGAATATTTTGGAACGAGAAAGAAATAGTTCGAGTTTCTACTGGTTTCTTATTTTTTGGAGTGGAAGTGCGGGGATGGAAAGGAAGTGATGAAATAAATAGGATACAGGAGAGGTGTTAAAAGTGGACAGTAGGGATGGCATGGAATACGCCTATTATATTGACAGGGGAGGGACGTGGAGAACGAGTGTAGGGATTATGAGGGGAAGTCGAACGTATAAATATAAGGAAAAATTCTTAGAAGAGGGGGAAAGTAAGATGGTTAGCGAGTGCTGGTGGGAGAAGGAGGACAGGAGAGAGGGTAGGAAGATGGAGGTTGAAAAGGAAAGGTATTTTAAAACGAAAGAAAGTCGGAATGAGATGTGGGTTCATGGAGGATTTTAATAGGTTCTGGCTTTCTAGGGAGAATAGGACGTGTGAATTGTGCGGGAAAGGGAATGCAAGAGTGGATCACTGAATGGAGGAGTATGAGAAAGTGAAAGGGAGTGGGATAAGCATGGAGGTATTGGTGCATGAAAGGGGGGACAAAAGGGCAGTAGCACGGGTGAAGAGGGTTCGGGTAAGATGACGAAGAAGTGAAGGAAAGACGAAGAGGAATGTAGAGTGAAAGATTGTAAAGAAGAAAGGAAGTAATTATAAGGAAAACAATACTGTCGATAACAGATCAGTATTCGGTATTAGACGCGGAGGCAGAGTTTGGAAACGCGAAGTAAAGCCAGAAAGTATGTACATGGAAGCGAAACGAAGCGCGGACAGCAAGGCGATAAGAGCGAGCGATGATACAGATAAGGTGTAGGTGGATGTTAATTTTTAACGGTGAAGAAAATTCTGTACACAATGGAAGCGTAAACAAGTCAATTTTTTAAGGCCAACAGACTGCAAAATAAACGTTTATTCATCCATCCATCCATCCATCCATCCATCCATCTACCTATCTATTTGGTGCTCCCACCCATGGAGGAACGACGCACGTTCAGATGTACAATGCGGCAGTAAGACTGATTTATTATCATATCAGCTACTCTAAAACATTGGCTACAATACTGCTCCGCCAAACGCGTCCAAGGAGACACGAGTTACAATTCCAGAATAAGGATTTCCGAATATACTAAACTACGCTCCTTATCGGGTTCTCTGCTACAGTCGACAAAAACATCAAAGTCAAAGGGGAAAAATAAAGAGAGGTCTAAAGACCTCATATGGGATTTACGGCGGTTCTACTTAAAATATTATGTTAAACTGGTCGAACTGATCATCGGTGCTCACGCAGGTGCCAATTATGCACCAATGCATAGCCTGAAGAGTATCCCTCTGTGTCGTTAATACGCTATAAGACTTGCAGAAAGAATACAGAAAGTGGCAAACCGTGGGTCTTCATTGGGTTGTGGAATTGAATCCATCACGCGATGTAAACACCTATCTCATGGCCGCGAGAGAGCCGTGAGAGATAGTTACAACTGAAACTTTACCATGATTTTGGCGGGGGTGAATTTCATTTCCTGGAATCCTACCCCTATCAGGCTGTCTACTACCTAGGAAAAGCGGAATATAACGAGGAATAAAAATGGACCCGCGAAAAAATCGGGTATTACTGATCGGATATTATTTATCGGGATTATAAAAACAGAAACATTTCAATTTGGATATAGGTACAGTAACCTTATTTAATTCCTTCCTTTCCAGTCAAAATAGATTAATAGATCACACATCATATATTAATTTTGTATAGAATTGCACTGTTTTTTTTAACTAACTTCAAACAAATGGAAGGTATAAAATTAGGCTACTGTTAACATTTAAAATCCTAATATGTTTCTTACATTAAAATATGATTATTATTATTTTTCAATCTCCACCTTTTAAGTGATAACAAAACAAAATTACTAATGTAAGTAAACTATATTTTTATAACGTAAATGAATTTTAATATTGTTTAATATTGTTTATAGAATCATTTATCACGCTATGCACTAAAATACTTAGGCAGATGCGAGTGGTGCAACTTGGATACATTTGACGTTGTCCAAATATGACTGAACACCTTCTAAAATTACTAGAAATTTTACATACTTAACTAGCTATCGATTACTGTTCAATCAGCTAGCGCTTCATGAAATTTCTAGACTTCATGAAACTTCTAATTGCATAAATACACAATGTGCTTACGACAAAAGGACATGATCGAATCGTGAAAACGCTATTCATGCCCATTAAATTTAATTTTAATTCTAATTTTTGTATTAATTTGAACAAGAAAGAGTGCATGTGGCGAAATTCTGCTGGCTTTCTCTATAATTTAAGATTATTTGTAAATCAAAATAATCTTAGCTTATAGAAACTATACAAAACACAATTTTTTTGCGTCAAATTTACTACTACAGTCGTATTCCTCTCGTAAATCTGCATAATTTTCATCCATTGCAATTTTCGCTGAACTTAATATTTTAAAAGTTATTCATTGCTTAAAGGGTACTTTATGTTTTAAGACTATTGTTCATCAATCATCTTAAATTATAGGGGAAACCTAGACGGATCCAGGGACCTATATTTAAAATCACTTACGTCTATTAATTTCAGAGATATTAACTATTAAAGTTTTAACAGCGTATGAGGAACACTAAATATACTCAAATTTATCCAATAATATTTTGTCATGTATGTATAATTGAATACTTTCTTAATATAATCGAAGACACCATAAATAGTAAAAGGAGATTTTTTAAATATATTCCGTTTGACGTTTCTTTACCTGGAAATTCTATGTTGATCGCCTTTCTCAGTTTTTTGTAATTATAAATCCAATTTATTGCATGAGTTTCTCCTCGAGGTGAAATAATTTTTATCCATTGAGGGTTATTGTGTTGGAATTGACCTGAACTTGTCGTCCACTCTTTTCCCATACTGCCAACATAGAGTTGTTCGTCCTTTACAGTTGCCCATTCACTTTTGAAACCTGCATGGAATCATGAAAACATATAGAGCTGTCGTTATTATTATTTTTCTCTAAACTCATAAACTTCAACATAATGGAAATTAAAGCTTTTAAAGAAAAAATATTAAGTATTTAGAAGGCAGAAATAATACTTTTTTAAAGAAAATAATAATTAATACTAATTATTATTATTATCAAGGTATTTAGAACCATCAGTGTCATTATTCACGTTATTCGTTATTGTCCCTGGCAAGACAATAACGAATAACATTAATATTGAAGCTAATGGTGAGTTGCATTTGTACGGAGACAGACGGTAGTATATATTTTTATTTGCAATTATAACGAATTACTAATTCCTCCTTAGGAGCAGTCGAACTTTAAAACAGGATAGTTTTATTCTTATTTAACAGCATTTTATTCAAATGCTTATAATTCATTGGATTATGATCGTGAACCTAACCTTAATGAGATTAGAAAAACATTATACAGCATAGCAAGAAATTAGATCAATTGTTCCAGAGGATTGCACGACATTCCACGAGTAATCTTTTATCACCAAAAGACCCGAGATTTACAGGTCTCTGCATTCATTTCGCAAGTGCCTAGGCATGTCTTTGACACACGGATATGGCTTCGGGGTTACGCACCAGCGATAGCTGATGAAGAAAATATTTTGTTGAAGTCCTGGAGAACGATGTCAGGCATCGAGTGTGCAATGGAGACTGCTGTCCGAAACTAGTAGTTCCCGAAATTCGGCGTAAGAGAGACAAAGATGGTAATAAATCTTGGTGCTGCATTGTGTCTGTAGAGATATGCCGTTCTCGCGTCAGTCGGTCACCTACATAGTATGTGTTCAAACTACTCAGCGTGAGCCTGACACGCTCGGCATCTATCGCTGAAAACTTCTTATCGTCAAATGCAGCTACGGTTTACCAACATGGAAATTACAACGAACTGGCAAGCAAAAATGAAAGCCTCTGTGACTGTTTTAAGTGGAAATTATCTGAGGAAAGCAAAAATGAGCTCTTTCGATAAGCGCTGGTCTTTTATATTTCTATACAAATTCCCGGATATCTTCTCATCGGAGATCTGCTGGCGGACGTTTTTAACGCCCTCTTTCTTTAACTAGGAATTTATACAATTGAGGCATCCAAAGGAATAATGCACTTTCCTCACACCTGACATTAAAAATCAGGCCAAGGGTTTGCGAAGATGTTAGCTGCGCTCAGAACAATTCGGTTATGAAGACATTGGAGATTCAGAAGTCCGCGCCCGTCTTAATAACGTGGTATGTACAAACGCGGGACGGCGAACTGATATGCAAGCTCTTCTACATATGCATGATCTTAAGTGTGGTGATGTCGAGGGTCGTGAGGTTGTGCTTCACTCACGGAACCATCGTAAACGCATAAAGTAGAATAGGGATGGCAAGCATGTCAGTCGCAGATATCTTTTTCAACGTAGACAGACTGGAAGACCAACTCTTTTAGACGAGACACTTGTATCTGCTTCGGAGAGCTTCCTTTACTGATTTTTTGGTCACTGATAACGAATCGAAGACTGAAAACAAAATGACGAACGAACGTGTCCAACCAGTCCTTAAATTTATCCACGCATTTTCCTTCTGGGCGATAAACTTTTTGCCATTATATCTCCATTTCTTTCATATTTGTGCGCATAGCCGTTGTTTCGGTCAAATTAAAATTATATGTGTATTTCAATTTAAAACTCTTATCAAAATGAAGTTTTAAAAAGTTAAATAGATGCTTCCTCATCAAACCACGGATAACTGCGTCTAAAAAAAGATATTGGAAAATTTATAAATTCATTATAAATTCTAAATAAGCCACAGAATTATACTTCAGAAAAAAAAGCAGCTAAAGGCAGAAAAATATTGTTGCCTTCGAACGATGGATGTCTAATAAGGACCTATATCCACACGCCAACAATTCGTCCACGCTACAGATAAATCTTGACACACTCGTCTCATCCAAAGTCCATACTAAGCTTTGTATTATGTGGGGATCTTCATGTTCATTCGATTTTTCAATCAAATCACTGTGAACTTATTTCAAATATCTACTCAAAGAACGCTTTTAGGAAATTTTCGTTCCACAAACATCAAAGAATATTGCAATTCGTTATATTCAACGGCCCAATAGTAAATAAATTATTTAAGCACTTACTTGAGCTAATGGAATAATAAGAAGAAAGATTGGGTTCTTTTTTCTAAAACGAAGCAAAAAATTCAAATACGCATAACTTCGTGAATTTTTTTTCCACAAATCGTAAAAATATGTATCGCCTAAAACCCTCTAAAACAACACATTTTGTCCCAGGCAGATTCTGCGACTTCAAGCGTAATACCTGCCTGATTTAAAAAGGATTCTTTACCTTGTGATATTTAGATATTGCGCAAATTTCGAAATTTAACTTTCAAAAACAAAATTATTTGTTTGGTCTGTATGCAAAAAAATGTTTTAACATTATTTTTGGTTCTGATACCAAAACCTTTTAAATTATTTTGATTCCGTTTTTTAATTTTTTGTGTTAAATTCCCGGGTAGGAATGCTTGTCAATACCCAATACGTAGCTGCCAGATATTTGGAACTGAAGGAAACTCAAGAGGGGGCAGCCCCTCTCTTGGTACGAGAGCGGTGGTGACCTGTCAAGTGCAAATTTTATTTAATAGAGAGCGGGATTTAACATCGGGAACTTGGTTTAAAAACGGAGATTGCGGCACGAAGAATGGTTTGTGGCTGGCGGTGAGTGAGAAAGTCCTGAAGGAGGAGGCGAGAAGGTTTCCGGAGAGGAATCGCTGGGTATGAGGAGCGAGTCGTCGTCAGTATCTTGGTTGCGTCTGGAGTATTCTCCCAAAGCTATCGTTGTTCTAGTAAGAACCGGTGTGATGGTATTAAGGGCACTGGGAGAACACCATTTTCCTGGGGTAGATGGTGGGCCGTTGAGGGGTGCACAGTGGGCCAGGCGACACGGTTCCATGGCCAAAAGTCGGAAAACACATTAAAATATACAAAAATGAATTGCAAGGTCACTTATATATGGTTTTCGAGGGATGCTGATTCCGAATATGATATCAGAATTTCAAAAAAAAATGGCAGATTCAATATGGCGGACGAATATTTCAAAAAATTATTGGATCTACTTGAAACGTGGTATCTACGGGTTTTCGAGGAGGCTGATTACGAGTCTGGAGTCAGAATTTAAAAAATAAAAAAAAATAAAATAAAGCAGGTTCAATACGGAGGACGAAAATATTGAAAAGTATTTCAAAAATTATCTACGTAAAATGAAAGACTTATTTATAATAAGTTATCAACCACAAAGGTCTTAAATTTTTTATTTGTTTTTAATTTCATTTTATTATGTCTATGCTTTTTTATTTTATTTTAATTTTTAATTAATAGAACTGTAGTGTTTGGGGTGCTTTCTGTGTGAGTTTCCCTAGCCTCTCCAGTTGAATTTCTTCTTCATCATCCGATAATTCTGTATCGCCTTAAGTATCAAATGTTTGCTGGATATCTGGCAAATCATCGTGTTCGATCTTTAGTAAATTTCCTACCTCCGGAGTAAGGTTCAACACATTTTTCTTTATTTCGAGATTAAAGAATAAGGAAGCATATTATTGGATCCGAGTTATCCATAGCTCTGTAAAACACATCTTCTATGTTCGCTTTGCGACTGAAAGTTTTTCTGTGAGACAATCTGTCATTTTTATCATTTTTATTTCTAGACTCAGAAGCTTCCTCAGCGAGCATAACATAGTAAGAGGACGACAAGATCTTGGTGATTGCGATGCTTTGTTATTCCATAGTATGATACTATCTGCGGTTAAAAATCGCAATGGAATAACTGTGATAACAAATAAGTTTTGATCGCTCTGCGGAATGTTTTCTTCTACTAATATGTAGTTTTGCTTAAAACACGAATAACCAGAACTTCCGTCGAAACCCCATGAGTACATCATTATTGCTTCTATTTCCGTAACGCCTTTGCTTTTCATATACTGAATAATCACTTCTGCTTGCAAATTTGTGATTCGTTTTGTAGTATGATTCAATGAAGCTTGAAGGGTTGTCTCTGCTTTTTTCGGAAATAGAAACTGTTTCCTTCAGTGGCCTGCATTCTTCTTTAGCAGCTCTAAAATCATTATATGTAGGCCAAATATCTGCTTCACATGATTTGGATTCCAAAAGTATATTTTGATACACTTTCTTAGATAGTGACTTTTCAAATAAAAACGCTACAGCTTCTTGTGCAGTTTTCTTTCTTAGTGAAATATATGGTTCATTTAATAATTTCCTAATTTTGCTTAGGGTTTCTAATTTTTCTAAAATATTATCGCAAATCGAATACAAATCTCTATTTACAGATTGTTTCGCTGCGTAACGACAAGCCATAATTAACCTTACGGGATCATGTTTCTGCTCAGCACTGATTTTAGAAACTTCTCGACGTTTTGAACGATCAGATTTTTCAGCAAAATTAAGCGATAGGATGCCAAAGTGTGAAGAGGCAGCAGAATCTTGTTTATAATAAAAGGAACAGAGAAAATTGAATTTAACCATTCAGCATTATTAAATTCAAATCTTGCTAAAATTTTTGCGCAGCTTGAAATTTTGTATCACGTTTAGATTTGAAAACCCTTATTTTCTTCATTGAAGATTTTATATCTGACTCTGGAATATTTTCAATACTCAGACAGGTCAGTTCTTGACGCTCGGGTGCTGACCCTACTACTTGCGATTAGTATACTATTTATGAAAAGGGGCAAAATGGAGCACCCCTACCGTCAAGTACACATCATAGTTAACACATTGGTATTTGACAATTTTTGATATCTTGCGGAACCTCGGTTAATAATTGAATGAAAGAAGGTATTTAACAAAAGTACGAATCATTTTTTTTAATCACTCAACATTTTTTAACTTCTATGTGTCTTAAGTGTGATAAGGCAAAAAAAATAACGGATACAGAACTATTAATTAAACTATTATTTACGTGTAAGATACCCCAATTATCTCTGATTACAATGACCTGATTCTTTTGTACAAATTCAAAAGTTTTAAAATTTGACTTTCGGCCACGGAACCAAGTCGCCTGGCCCACTGTGGGGTAGCGTGACCGGTAAAACGAGGTCGCACGCAAGACTGGGAGGCGAACAGCAGTGGCGAAGCGCGAGAAGTTGTTGCGATTACTGGGGCGGAGTCGGCGGAAACCTGAGGAAATCCGGGGTGTCTGATCACACGCGGTATTTAGGGCGTCCTGCGTCTCGATTTTCGTGGGTCGTAGGTACCGGGAGGGCCGAGTCGAATTTGTAATAACGCGAAAGAGCCACGATAAGGTAATCCTGCGCGTTCCGGGTTGTAGAAATTGACTTTCCGGCGGGCATCAGCAGCCTGTCTCGCGCGGCGATCGCGGGTGGCTTTGCCGGGTCGGAACGGAACGCGACACGAAGAGACGAGCACCCAAGTAGGGTACAGGCCGCGGAACCTAAACGCGAAGAGTGGCACAAAACACTGAAGTTACACACTAAACAGAAAAAAAGGAAAAAACATGCAGAAAGGAAGAAAGTAAAAACAGAAATATATCAATAAATTATAAAAGGAAACACTAAACACCAATCCCAAAAGAAGTTAGAAAATTAAGCGAAAACAATTTATTTACTGCTACAAGAATACACTGACGTCGCGTCACTGCGCTTTAACGAAAAGGCTGTCGCACGGAAAAATAGTCGTTGAAGAACAGTTTGGAAAAACGTCTGAATGGTTTAGCTGCTCGTAAGCGTCTGATCTGACCCGTTAGCCACGACCGCCTTCCAGCGAATTTCTAAGCATCAGGTGAGAATTTAGTAAAAACTAGAATTCCAATTTCAAATTTAAAGTATAAAATTATTCTTCATCCCTAATAAACAATTGCTTAAATTCAATAATAATAATTATTATTATTATGGTTAGAATAATGATAAAACCAAATTAATTAAAAGTTAATACAATTGCCCATGCCAGACAGGCAGAAAATGAAGAGGAAAGGGACTAAGTGGAGCACCAAAACCCATATATAATGGAGAAACTTAAAAGTCTATATCGTCGTTGTTCGCTTCCTGAGGATCGTCGGGGCGCCTCTGAAGCCACCGCTGGGGGTGGCAGCATGCGAGCCGGTGGTGGTGAGCTACGTGGTGGACAGGTAGATCTCATCGGGATA
>JAAAKG020100735.1:0-15902 GCA_010014905.2 Druon quercuslanigerum | reverse complement strand
TTCAAAACAATTCTTTCATAGCTTAGAGGTCGCTCAAATAGGGCTCCACAATTTAACCCAGAGATTGCACCCACTGGGCGAAAGCGAGAGACGTATAGTCGGCGCGGCTTTGCCAGTTTTACACCATCAGGGACATCACGTTCACGCCAGACGCTTATGTGAATTTAATGAATTTTTAATACCACCTTTTTCCGCCCAAGACTCCTTAAATAGTTAACGTGAAAAAGTCAGAATTATATAAATCTCATTGTTGTGACTTATCGGTTACCTAACCATGACAAGAAATAGGATATACCGGGTTATCCTATTCAATCCCATTTATCTCCAAGGCAGTCCCAGGGGTAACGAGTCGAATAAGCTGCTAGGTGAAAATTGGGATATCCCCAGGATATCCGAGATGTCTAATGGAAGTTTGCTTAGCGACCTGTTGCTAACATTCCTTAATTTTTTTAGTATTACCTTCAATACGAAATACCATACGATATACAATAAAATTCTCCGTCTAATAAATCCAAGTTAAAGGCGGAATATCAATTATATAAAACATATTGCAAAAAAAATTCAAATTTTGATGTTTTCGAAAAATTGTAATAACTTTGGAAATAATTAACATTTTTTAATGTTCTTAAACTTATTGTAAGAAAACTTCACCATAAAAAAATCTAACCAATATTGTATCAATGTTATAAACATTTATTAAAGTATGGTAAATCATCAGTTTTTCAGAGGTTGGTAAGTATTTCCACAATTTTAAAATTTTTCAATTTTTTTTGTATCAAGTTTAACCTAAGGGAACTATTCACGGCCAGGATATACCGCCCTGACCGCTTATGTGATTCTGTTCGATTTTTGGCATTACAAAAAGTGTTACTATGCGTTTTTTCGTTTTTTGACTGGAAGAATAAAGTTAAATAGTTTGAATATCAAATATGGAAAGAGAATCGAAAAAAACAGTTAAATTGTTTTAAATAAATGCGATTGAATAAATTGAATATGGCGAGAAATTCAAATGCATTAAAGTGATTTGTAAAAATGTGAATATTGCTAATATTATATACTACGCTATAAAAATGAACGTTTTTGTTTGTTTTTAAACAGAAAAATACTTGATAAACATATGAATTTGGAATCAATTACATATTATCTGTGAAAAATCGTCTAAAGATCATTATATTTCTATTTACATGCATTAATTACACAGGGCCACAAAATGAATCAGGATCAAAGTCATTTGAAGGTTAACTTCGTTAAAGCATAATATATCATCTTTGTGTCCTCAGATTCTGAAAGAACTGTAAATTTTACGGTTGGAGCTCTAGAAGTTCTGAACCTAGTAGATTTTCATAGTTTATTAATATGGAAGTAATAATCCTTACAAAATAAGTTTTCGGGTGCGCTGATCACGAATCCGTGGCCCTTATGACCCCTGAACGTCAGGTTATTACAAATAATAATTACTGAATTTTTCTATTCAGCACAGACTTCGTACAGGTGACTTTTTGCTAAATAACATTACGTTCGTAAAATCTTGCGAAAGCCTTTGATATTTCTGTCCAACCTTCAGCTTTCTTGATGGAATCAATACTAACACCACTTCTCTTTGCCAGTAAAGTTGAAGCATACCGAGTACTGTATGCATCGAGGATGCCGTTACCTACTTCACTTCATTTAAAAGTCTTCTTTATCCACCGGCTCAGTGTCTGGCTGGATACTTTGTCACGAGGGTTTTAAAAAGTAGCCTGTGTAGGCTGCGTTTTATTCAACCTTGAAGACTTTATTCTGCTAGGAATCTTGATTTCAATGAGATCACCATTTTTTAAAATATTTCTTATAGCAATTAATGCAATTATATGCATTCGTTGAGACGTTACTAAAGCCAGCTATATGACAAGCCTCATAGTGAGATGAGAAAACAAAATTTTATCATTAGAGCCCCATTCACTCACATGATCTAGAACGATTTATGGGTGCTGTGTTGCCTCATGCGTGGGCTTTCCTGGCCTTAACTTACTGACACCAATAAAAAATCTTTACACCTGAGGGTCTTGACTTACTCTTAGTCCATCTAAAAGTGCAATCGCTGATCGGCAGGCGTTGAGAGTATCGTGGGATACACATGTATGGAACTCTACCGTAAGGAATTTTGTAACCTGATGTATATCGAGTTTGTAGATATCAACGTTATTTAAAAAAAAATCCACCAATACTTCAGAGAACTGTCATATTGGTTGATGTACGAATCTTACAAGGAGGACAACATGATAGTGATTCAGGTACTTTCCTCCGTTTCAGTGCCTCCTGGACAGCGGGCCTGCAACCAGGGTAATCCTCTTCAAAAGCGGATGTGACTGCCTATTCAAAGAACGCAAAAGGTTAATATTCGGTCTGAAATAAATTGGTCTACAATATAACATTCTCATAAAGATCGGGAACCAAGCCTCAGCCAGCCAATGAGGTATAATGTCTTGAATTCATTGAATAATATTAAACTTAATTGAAAAATTAAACTTGATTTATTTACTAAGAGTGTGGCAAAGTTGTGGCAATGCTGGATAAGATAGGGGCTAAAAAATGGTATAATATTGGGGCCAAGTAGTATGAGGTAAAGGCGAACTATTATCAGCCGGAAATAAAGTTTTATAAAGTTCAGACAATATGGTATAATCTAGCACATAGTGCAATTTAACACATCGCTCTATGTAAAACATAGTGCAAACTCAGAAGAACAGTTGTCTTTAAACGAAAGCATCGTCGCAAAAGGATAATGTTTGCTGCAAAAAGATTCTTCTTAAGACAAATTAGAATCTTATAAAACTGAAGTTTAGGAGGAAGTTCCATTTCTGACAAAAAAAAAATCCTTTTGATACGAGAGGAATTTTCTCTGAGTGTAACTTTGTATAAGAAGCAATTTTAAGCTACTAGGGCAATTTTGCATATGTGGAAATACAGGTACTTGAACAATATGGCAAACTGGTAATTTAGCACATAGCTAAATGTATCACAAGGCTCCGATTCCTAAAACAACTGCGGCTGCGGCTGTAATATTGTTATAAATGGTAGTATAAAGGGTCTCAATTTTCATATTTAGTTCTGTTTCGGATTATTTGGGATCAAATCGAAGGGCCATACGTCGAAACCATCAGACGCGTCCTCAGAATGTGAAAAGAGGATCTCCGTTACAAGGGGTTCTGCTGCATACATGGTTACAATAAATAATTACAGTCGAGGCCAAGCCTTCATAGATGGCCCTGAAGGAAATACTCTGAAGCAGAGGCGTAATACGCATGCAGAAAACTGAATAGCATCTTGGCGAGATGTTTTCAACGGTGACTCTGGGATATCGGACGACGTTCCAGCGTATGCAGCCTTATACATTCAAGCGGGGCTCTACAAGAATTAACAAGGCCTTTCCGAGTTGCTCATAGGAACAGTAATCACACTGCGAAACCATCAAAAAGTTGTAGATGCATTTTAAAATGATCAAACGCGCAGAGCACCTAATGGTTTGTCAAGCAGGGCCGATCATCCTAGAGTTTGGGGTGCTGAAAGTAATTTGAAAGGAAACACGGCAAGATACCGGCTAAACGCTCAATGAAATAAGTGAATCAATTCAATGATGACTTTTTGGATTACCATGATGCCAGCATTCTCCCTGTTGACTAAGGCTTCATGGCACGTATGTACACTCTGTGATGCCAGAAACACCTAGAGCTTCAACACGTTTCGCAACAGTATTTATGAAATTAAGCTGCCTACAATTCAAAAATTGTATACGTACGCAGAGCGCTCCTCCAAACTCTATATGGAAAAGCCGCAGACGAAGAGGAGAGAGTGGTATTAAGACCAAACATGGAAAGCTGGCATCTCCTGTTAGTTGACAGTGATCTCAGGACAAGGAGGTGTATTAACTTCCAGGTTGCTCCTAAGCCCCAAGATCTGGCTGAAAAGGACGCCTCCCTTCTTAGGGATATATCAAAGCAGTCCGACCTCTGGACCATCAATTGTACAGTTTATGGTGTGGCAAAAGCTTTGACTGATTCAAATCGAAGGTTAAAACAAATGATGAATCAAAACACAAAAAGAAGCTTGTATCATCACAACAAGAAGATTAAATGGGAAAGACAGAATGTGTCCCATATGTAATGGGTACAATATGTACACATGTACCCTATGTGTACTACATAGCATCTGGTAGGCCGTTCACAGAAAGGCTTCCCAAGTTCGCCCATCACCTTAAGATCTACCATCACACACTTTCTAGGACACCAAGTCGCCTCCTAGAGTATGTAGACCTTATCCCCGTATGCGGAGCCCTGCGGGGGTGGACCTTTACTTCCCTAGCTACTCTTGGGACTATTATGGAGAACATTCAAGAAAAACTAAACCGGAGCATCTGTCAGAAGTTAGGAGGTCTATTGGACGTAGCGCAGGAACTTGATGAGGAACTTAAGTCGGGGGGAGGAATGACTTAGTCAAAGTAGAGGGAAGACTGAAGGAGGCAATGAAATTCACATCAGAGTTGGATATGGTCTTATTCGACATGAAGTCTTTCTGTGAGGGAAGGCGGAATATAGATGTGCGAATCAAGAAGGGAATCAAAAAGATGGAAGCCTTTCTGCAAAAGCTTGACAGAGCTACGGTGAGCGCTGAGTATTACCTTGACTACTTACCATACAATATCGGACGCCTTGCTACCCAAAGAGCAAGAGAAGCTACCCGTAAGGCGATGAAAAAGAAGAAGGCTAACACGAGCCATAGCGAGATTTAGGCCGAAGAAGCTGACTCCCCAACTCCCCAACATAGGAAGCCTGAGGGGGAAGCATCTTCGAGTCCTGTGGAGGCAGTTTGTTCCAAGCCATTAAACAAAAAGCCAAACACCGGTGGAGCCCCAGCGGTCAAATCATCCACCCCCCCGCAGGAAAGAAAAGGAGACAGAACCTGCTACCAGCTACGCAAGGAAACAGAAGAAGAAGGCGTAGAGACAAGCTCGACCATAGGCGGTTCTAATAAAGCCGTCCAAGGCCCTGAGCCACGCTGAGGTCCTGAAGGACCTTAAGCAAAAGATTAAACCTGAGAAGGTCTTGAGGGGCCATCTGAAGGCCTACGTGGAGTTCATTGAGGGGCTGACATCAAGGCTTTTGCGCACAGGGAATCTAAAAGTTGGTTGGATGTCCTCTAGACTTCGGAAAAAGACGGCGGTCCAACGGTGTTTTCGCTGCCATAGTTTCGGCCGCATGGCAGCAAACTGCGAGGATCCTGACAGGACGAAATCATGCCGGACGTGCGGAATGGAGGGCCACAAGTCTGCGGAGAACGTGAGCGCTCTGTAGTGCTTCCTCTGTGCTGCACGTGCCGAGAAGCTCCGGACTGACCATCGCCCGGGAACAATCCTTTCAAGGAAGTCTTCAGAGTTACAACAGTGAGAAGTCCAAGTTGGCACAACAGTTCGAAGCCAAGGCACGGTTTATTGGCCTATAACCCATGTTTCTGAAGTAATGCGAATGCGGATTCCGGGAACATGGGTTGACAGAGAAAAGGAGGGATTTTAGTCAGTAAGAATTTTACACTATCCATACTAGGAATCGTCTACCTGAGTGGTCGCCTGCTTAGATGGTCTATTGCTGGAATGGGTGCCTATGCAAGGTTTCCCCTTCTACAATAAAAAAGAAAAAAACCGTCACACACAGAAAAAGTTAAAGCTGCTGTCAATCCAGCAACACATTGCTGACAAAATATGTGTGTTCTTGGACGCAAAGAGAAGAATACAGAAGAGCGAGAGGGAGGCCAGGGAGAATTAACAGTTTCTCGCTGACCATTGGCGCCTATTCAGCGATATCAATTTTTCAGTCCGAAATCTACCAAGCATATCTTACGCTTCAAGGACCTTTGCGACAGCATCATGAAATCTGAGGAGTAACGTCTGTCATTCACTGTCGAATAAGTAAAGAAAGCTTTTACGGACACGAAGAACATCTTTGCTGCAAGACGAGATGGTATCGAAAATTTCTGGTAGGAGAACTTAACTTTAGCTCACCAACATCTAAGCCGCATCTTCACCTTATATTTAAAGTCAGAGACGTCCATTCCGTAGTAGCTGGTGTAGGGAAGCACTTTACTAGTACCGAAGAAAGGAAACTTGTCGAACCCAGGGAACTACTGACCTTAAAATCGGGAAAATCGTAAATAGTGAATGTTGCTCAGCTGTAAAATTGACCGCTAAAGGGTGAAAAATTTAAAAGGGAGCTGCAATGACTGTACATACTATGGAACTTGCCGGTGATTGTGATTTCATCTTGCCCTGTGGCCACTTATTTCATGGTTGTGCGGCATTGCCATAGGTGTAATTTACCTCTCTTCCGAGAGCCAGTGTAATTTCCATATATGGCAGCTGCTCCCAGTGTGACCCTGCAGTTGGTAGTTTAACTTGTTGTTTTTCATATTATATATACCCCATGGTATCAATTATTGAAACAATGGTGTATTTTCTCGAGCTCCCCAGTGATGCTGTCCCTCTTTGTGGGCCAGGGAGATTTCGCAATTGCTTGTCACCTTCTTAGCACACTTTGAGGGTCCGTGCACCCACAAAAAGTAAAATTTCTTGTTACACGAAGTGCATAATTATTATGAAAAATTACGTTCAGAGGAAGCACTTCCCTTTTCTTGGAAAAAATAATTTCGTTTTGCGATTTCTAGTTAAAAACTAAATAGAACCGGATAGAACGACTCTTTAAACTGATAACATTCCAAAAATAGTTTCCACATCTAAATTCTCGATAAGAATCCAATAAAACCGGAATTGTTGATGATAAGGAAATGAGCTAAAAACTAAATAGCTGATGATAAATGTGATTCTATCAGATCTTGGAAGTAGTCACTTATTTTATGAAGATATACACCTTATTCACACTCTTTTTGTTCAGAAATATTGAACGCGGGAGAAGAGAAGCGACAGTAGATAGTTTAATACAGTTCGCGTTGGAATTAAAAATTGATTGTACAGCATACACACAGCCTCTATATAAAAAAAGAGTCGTTACATCGCTGCACTTGTGGTACGTAATTCGTGACGTAAATTGTGATAAGTGGTCGGCCCACGCACTGTTCACCCTCGTGATACCCCCTCAAGATCGGATAATTTCATTAAGATATCAGTTGTATTCTATAAAGCAGATATTACTTTAAATCGTATTTATCGAGCTTTTTTGACTACGTGTTTTTTATTAAATTGAAAATTAAATAAATAACCATAAAACGAGGCTTCCTAGGTCATGAAGGCTAAAGCATCAACTCGTTTTTTATTCGTGCTATAGAATGGGAAATTTTGGGTGTTCTGCTTTACCACATATGAATAATCCCTCTGAGCCCTGTTTTACGGAATATAATCAATTTTCTAGTAGATCACAGTTTTGTAAAAATATTTCGCTGATTTCATTTTCTAAATCTCATTTATGTAAACCTCAGTTATATAAGATTCCCTTATCCAACAATATTGTTAGGAATAATTGTTTCTTTATCTAAGTGGTGTTATACGTTATGGATGGAAGCTTCTAATGTGTCCCCTAAGGTTCTACATTTTACTGGCACCTTCTCTTCCCTATCCTTTATACACCTCCCACACAGTTACTTGGTTACGGGAGGGGGACCTAAAGCTTAAGGTGAGTTCTGAACCACCATGAGCAACAGCCTTAAGTACTTAGAGAATCTTTTTCTCTAGAGGTACCGGTCCCACGACTCTCCGGAGATGAACAACTCCCATGCTAGGCTAGTGTTCACCGCATGGGCCACCGAGACTCTTCCAGAGTGCGAGGCGGGAATCGAACCTTCAAGCCGACAAAGTGGGTCAAAAGCCTGCACTTTAGTCCCCACGACCATCGGCCGACTGTGTTAAATGTTATGGAAAATATCATTTAAATTGTTTTAGTGAGCGATTCCGGGGTCAGAATTGGCCAATCACGTCAGGATTTTAAGATAATTGAGGTTATGTACCCAAAAAAGCGTTTTTGGTTACTTTTCAGGTTATGTACGGAAGCCCCAAATTATTTGGGGATTTTTTATTTAGTTTTATCATATAGTACTGCTCTTTCTCTTTAATTTGAGAATCGCAGAGGTCATATACCATTTTCCTTTACCAAGTTTCGCCAATTTGAAATTACGAGATATGCCCCATTATGTCTTGAGCATTTGCTTTAAATAATATCTCGACTCCAGATTCGTAATCAACAATCCCGAACACCCCCAAGTACAAATTTTCAAGAGAAAACACCCAGTAGAAAATGTCTGCATTATAGTATTTAAAGCAAATGCTCAAGACATAATGGGACATATCTCGTAATTTCAAATTGGTGTAAATTGGCAAAGAAAAATAGTCAATGAACTCTGCGACCCTTAAATTGAAGAGAAAGAGCGGTACTATATGATACGATTAAAGAAAAAATCCCAAAAAATGTTGTGTCTTCTGTACATAACCTTAAAAGTAGCCAAAAACGCCATTTTTTGGGTACATAACCCCAAATATCTTAAAATCCTGACGTGACGGGCCAATTCTGATCTCTGATTCGGATACTGCGTAAAAAATGACTTCGGAAATGACCATCTTCTTTCCAACAACAAAACCATGTTGGCCTGTGTTATCTTTCGGTAAGTCCAGAGGTAAGGTAAAGGTCCCAGTAATCTTGACAGCCCCATTAAGCGTGAAAGGTGATCTTCTACCAGATAAAATTCAAATTTGTGCCGTTGAGGATCGATACCGTCCACACCGTTGCATAGATCTACTTGAAAATTTATACACGTGTCTTTATAAACGTATGATTCATATGAAAATCCACAGTTTTTGACCATTGGCACAAATTTTGCACACATATTCTTTGGACTCCAAGTTAGGTCGTAAAAGCATGGGGGTTTGCAAACTAGGGTTGGAGCAAATCAGGGTTTTCATCCTTCTTCTTTAGGCTTCCGGATAGGTCGTGAGAGTATTGGGGTATGATGAAGAGGGGGGGGGGTCTCAGTTTTTGAAATAGACAAAATCAAGTGGTCTGAAACGTATTATTCTTATAAAAATTCACAGTTTTTGATCATCGGCACCAAATTTTGCACACCTATTCTTTTGGGCTCCCGGGAAGGTCGAAAAAGCATTACGAAGAAGATTGAGTGGGGGGGGGCACAATTTTTGAAATACACAACACCAAGTGGCATAAAATGTATGATGCTCATGAAAATCTTCAGTTTTTGACAATGAGCACAAAGTTTTGCACACATAGTCTTTGGGTTCCCAGACAGTTCGTAAGAGTATGAGGGGCCGCAGTTTTTGACCAGTCGGCATCAAGTCCATGTTACTGAAAATTTAAAATTTTGAAGGCCTAATTTTTCGAAGGTTCAGATTACCGAAAAATCAGTTTAGCGATATGAGAGTTATCCGAAAATTATTTAAGCGAAAGTTCAAATACCGAAAATTTTAAAATTGTTTATTTACATTCAGATAGATGTTTAATAACAAATAAACCATGTGTAACACGTAATCAAGTGGATTGAAGGGATAAGAGTAATGAAAATTCATCAAAATGAGTGACAAAAACCTTATATAGTTACCATACATTAATTTACGTTAAAGAAAAATTACCAATTGAGTTAACGGTTATGCACCGAGAAAGGAAAAATAAAGGTTAGTATTATTATTATATAAATTTAAAATATTATCACAGACTTAAGATAGTTGCTGTCCAATAAAAATAAAAATAATAATTTTAATAAAAATAATACTAGCCTTTATTTTTTCTTCCTCGGTGCGTAACTCTTTAACTCAATTGGTCATTTTTCTTGAACGTAAATGAAAGTATATTAACTATATAAAGTTTTTGCCACTCATTTTGTTGAATTTTCACTGCTTGTATCCCTTCAATCATCTTGAAAACGCATTATACATGTTTTATTTGTTATTAAACATCTATTTGAATGCAAATAAATAAATTTTAAATTTTCGGATATTTGAACCTTCGCTTAAATGATTTTCGGATATCTCACCTATCGTTAAACTGATTTTTCGGTAAACTGAACCTTCGCAAAATTAGGTCTTCGGAAATTTGAACTTTCAGTAAAATGGAATTACGGAAAAGTGAATCTTTGCTTAAACTATTTTCGAATAATTCGACATTCGTTGAAATAATTTTCGGTCAATTGGTCATTCGCTAAAACAGTTTTCGGTCCATTAATCATTCGGTAAACTAGTTTTTCTTAAAATAAATTTCGGTGACCTAATATTCGCTATTTCAATTTTCGGTTACTCGAATCGACGGAAAAGTGACCGGCTATCCCAAGGCAGGTCGTAAGAATATGGGGGTTGGCAAAATATGGCATAAGATTTTTCACCCTTCTTCTTTGGGCTCCCGGACAGATCGTAAGAATATTGGGGGATGATGATGTGTATGGGCCCCCCCATACACATCATCATCCCCCAATATTCTTGTATTTTTTATTAGGCCCCCCCGGCTTATTAAAAAATACTTTCTGACAATTGGCACCAAATTTTGCACACATTCTTTTTGGCTGTCAGCCAGGTCGTAAGAGTATGGATGGGTGGGGGTACGTGATTGAGCAAGTGTGTGGAGGTAGGGCACATTTGCAATTTTTTATGAAGCTGCATCAGATTTTTGACACTTATTCTTTGGACTCCCGGACAGGTTTTCAGGGTATTGAGGGGCAGATGGAGTGTGGGAGGGGGAACGTTTTTTAAAATATACAACACCCAAGTGGCCTAAAACGTATGATGCTTATGAGTATCTACAGTTTTGGACAATTGTCACCAAATTTGTCGCACATAGTTTTTGGGCTTCCAGGCAGATAGTAAGAGTATAAGGGATATAGGAGGTGTGAAGATATGAAAGGGATCACAGTCGCAGTTTTTGAGGGTTTAGCATCAAATTTTTCACATATTCTTGGCGCCCCAGGCAGGTCGTAAGGTATTGGGGAATGATGAAGGGTGGGACACAGATTTTAAAATACATAAAATCAAGTGGCCTAAGACGTACGATATTTATGATAATCCACAGTTTTTAAGAATCGTCACCAAATTTTGCCCACATATTCTTTAGCTTCCCGGACAGGTCGTAAGAGAAAGGGGGAGGGGTATGAATGGTCGGGACACATGGGTGGGGCCAAGCCGCAGTTTTTGAACAAATGGCATCCGATTTTTCACACATATTCTTTGAGCTCCCAGACAGGTTGTATGAGTATTTGGGGAAAATGTAGGGGCTTTCAGGCAGGTCGTAAGAGCATTGGGGTGGAATATGGCATGGGGGGGGGGGGCAGTTTTTTAAATCTACTGCATAAAATTCAAATTCTTGAAGTTTTTTCACAATTTAAATTTCATTGTAGATTTCGCATTTTTTCAAACCAAATCCTAGGACTTGAGTAAGGGTTTTTTATTTTAAATACAAAAACGCCCTTTTTATTTTATGTTTTTCAGTTTTTATGTTTTTTTTTTCGTATTTAGAGTTTTCCTTGAGCTTTGCACAAAATTCCACAAGTAATTTGTAATTTATGAAAACAGAATTTCACAACTTAGTTTCCAATTTCTGTATTCAAGTTTTTATTTCTATTTTACTTTCTCAGAGTTTTTTCCAAGTTTAGTTAAAATTTCCCTGTCGACTTCGCTTTTTTCAAACCCAAAATCTACGATAAATACTTAAAATTTTATGTTGATTCCTTTTCACTATTTCGTGTTCAAAGTTAATATCAAGAGAAAACATGTGAGTAACTTCGAATGCAATAAAAAGTTTGATTTTTAAACGCGTAGTTGATTCATAAGTTAAGTTAGTCTTAAATCATAAAAAGTTCTTTATCATTGTTTTACAAGTTTTTTTTATAATTTTATACAAGTTTTATTGCATTTTTGTTTGTTCTCGATGTAAAGTATATTAACGAGAGCGGCAGTTCAGGGGCGGCGAAGCCGCCGCCACAGGGCCCAGCTAGTAATCTGAATATATTGTTAAAATATGTTAAAATTAATATTTAATGAGAAAACCCATGAACTTGAAGCAGTTTTTTTAAAATGAAATTTTAAATACTTTAAATCAGAATAAAATTAAAAAATCTGCAGCACGATTACTGGGATGTTTACTTTATATTCAGAAAACTAACTCTGTGAATCGCAGGCGGGATGAAAATTATCCTATCAAAAGTTACCGAGTCTTTTGTTGAAGAACAAATGAACAACCTTTTCTTTCTACAAGACAAAGTTTAGAGACTAAACGAATTGACGCGTGTTTCATAGTTCTGCAAGCCCTCTAAATTTTTTCAATCAAACAAAATATTTTCGTTAATTTGTTTCGCTACAATTAATTTGGTTATTTTTTATAGGATATTTTTTATGCCGACTCGTACTCTGAAGGTTAGGGTTTAGAATACACTTTAGCTATTCATATAGTTCAGTAAAAGGAACGGCTTTCACAAAACATTAATCTCTTAACTATAATTTCAGAATGTAAAATTTTGTATTTCGTTGTCCAGGAGACTTTCCTGGTTCAATGATGCATTTACATCCAGTTCTAATCACTACGTTAAAAGCAATATATACATGAATGGGAAAGAATATTTAATAATTGAATATTATAATATTCATGCATGAACTATATTCTCAGACGTTCCGAAAGATTAGAGGAGAGGAAGAGGAAAATTAACCAGGCGGTAGAATATGGAATGGAGAAAGAGATAGGAGAGGGGCTAGTCACTGCAAGGGGTGGTTGAAGTAAATCAAGAGGGTAATGGGCTTAATCGTTCTAAAGGAGGGGTGTCCGGAGGAGTGAATGGACAAGGGATGAGACAAGCTGTATGGAGGAGGCGGAATGAAATGGAGTGAAAGATAGAGGGTACGAGCTACGAGGCGGAGAAGGCCGTGCAAAGGGATGTGGCTAGAGAAAAGATAATCAGGAAGAAGATAAAAGTGGGGATAACCAAGGTAAGCAGTGGAGGACGGAGTTGAAGTGGAGGTGTAAAGAGGATTGTGTTAGAGGAGGAAATTATGGAGGGGTATGGTAAGGTAAGATAGTGGCGGGGGCGAATGGATAGTGCGTGTAAAAACAATTAATTTCATAAAAAAAAGTTAATATTAATTTTATTCCTGAATTCATTCATCTAACTTTCAAAATCTCAAAAACTCTTTGTAAAAGACGAGTATCTACCGCTAGGTGGCTTACAATTTTATTGTCTCGCAAAAAATGGTTAAATTCTATTTTAACTTCATGCATAGAGCTATTGTTCTGATTAAAGCTATCAATCCAAATGTACTTTTTTCTTTAATATTGGCACGAACTTCTTGTATTCGTGATACACAAGGGCAACTAGGGTCCAAACAAACAATCAAACCCGCACGAACTTCTGTCTGGTGGCGTAGGCACGCTTTATTCGAGATTCTTTTATCGGCGATGTTTATTGTATGCCAATCTGGTAAAATGCTTCATCCGCGGAATGCATCCTGTTGATGTAAGGGTCCAGTCGGTTCGCATGCCTCAAAACCGTGGCTGTAAGTTGAAGGCCACATTCGTTCGCGTAAGGCCATTTTACACTCGCAAGATTACTCTCAGAACACAATAATAAAAATAAAATCAGTACTCTTTTTCCTACAAGATATTATTTTCCGTGAAAAATTAAATTCAAATATCAAATATTCAAAAATCACATATGTATATATGCTATTAGGAATGAAACAAGATGAAACTCAAAATTGTCTGAAGATTACAATTATATTCTGCGACTTACTATAATTTCCATTGCTATAAATTTTGTTCTAATATATTTTTTTGAGTCTATATGTGATCGACGACTCGAATATTAGAAAAAATGCCGTGGAAAATTCTACTGGTTTCATTTCTATACTAAAAAAAACCTCGTTTTATCTCAGAAATAAAAGTTAGTTTTGCTGAGATGGACCGCTGACCAGCCTGATGTAAACAGGCCTTGCATACCAGACGTTCTCAATGAACTCAGAAAGAATTAGAGGGGGAACTCAGTTCGTTCAGAAAGAAGAAGGGCGGAAGAAAGTGAGAGTATTAATTAGGGATGTTCGATTCTCTTTAAAAAATCGATTTTGAATCGAATTTGAACCGGAACGTAAAGAATCGATTTTGTAGGAATCGGGTGAAAAAAATCGTAAAATTTTTTTTTATGTGTATGAGATACTTTATATAATAAGTACATTATTGATTAAAGTAAAATCATTAATTATAATAAATAAAGCAACTATAATTATTGCGAATATTATAATAATTATTATTATACTTTTGTATAATACAATACAATATAATCATGCAATAGGAAATATACTTCGTATTATTTCAATTTTTGTATAAGTTTCGGACTTTTTACAAGTAATAATTATCTACTTAAGCGTTCGTTAATAAAATAAAATGAAAAAATTTAAGTTATTTAAAGTAAAATACCAGTTTCATCCTAAGCAAAAATTGGAAAACTTTTCAAATGTTATTTTATTTTTTTTTAATACGAAGTTTTCGTGATTTCCAGTTTTCTAAACTTATATTTTAAAAATATTAAAAATGAACTTCAATGGCATTACAACGCCGACAAACTGTACAGGCTACCGCTACTTTTAATACCATTTTACACTAAAATATAATTAAATAAATTCTGAAAGATACAGCAAACGTCACTTTTTTGGGGATTTCGCGATATAGAACACGGCCATGTGCTTCATCAAACTTCTCCCAACGAAAATGCTCTCGACTGCAGCGTTATTGGTCCATTTCTATATATCGATGGTCACCAGCCCTATCCGACTAAAAAAAAATGGCGGTTCCTCAGTGATTATATTTTGTATGAGCGAGATTTTCTCACCAGAGCGGCGCTGCACGCGGCACGCGTTAAAAATGCATTATACTAATAGACAAATATTTAAATATTTAAAATAACTAGGTTTTTGTACAATATAAGGCGAAGCAATGTTTCTAAAATGATTCTAAGATATAAGATACTCACTTTCCATAAATCAATTAATATAAAATAGAAAAAGAACAAATTAAATTACTTAAATTGTATACAGTGGATACTGGATATACAGTAAGAATTTCTTGATACACTGAACAAAATACTTTTCTGTTATTCTCATAAAACTAAAAATATCTGAAAAAAGGGGAAAAAGCTTAAGCTTCTAAATAGAAATATTTTCCATTTTATTTTGCATTTTTTCCAGTTTCATACATAAATTTGGTCTGTTTATTTCTTTCGTATCTTGTGCCGTTTCTGTCAAAAAGTGATGTGTAACAAGTTTGTATATCTTATTTGAATACAGAATTTTTTTTAAGTCATCTTTTTTGGTATCGTGGATAGTTTGACTGCAAAGTAGAATTTTTAATTATGTTTTGTGCCCTCTAAATTTAAATTATTGCTTTTTTTATTAATTCAAAAGTTGTTGTGATAATCTTGTAGGGTGTTCAAAATGCAACGTTTTTCTTTTTATGACATTTTTTCATATCGTGCGTTATTTGGCTTAAAATGTGGATCTTCGTTTGTTTTTTTGGAATTTTGTAAATGCTGTAACTTCGGCAATTTTTATTTTATCAAAAAAATTCATTTAGTTAAGTTCTTAGTCTTTTTGAGAACTACTAATGATATAACATAGAATTTTAAAATTTAAAAAAAAGTTGTTTTAAAAATTAAAAAATTGCGATTACTCTTTGAATTTTGATCCGAAATGGCTGGCTAACGAACTCGTTCTTTCTTCTTCGGCCTTGAAGAAGTGTACCAAAGCATAATACAATCTGATCAATCTTTCGGAAGTTATCGTGTCTGAAGGATACTGCAGGCTAGAGACAGACCTGCGCAAAACTCGTTTTTTTCTGACTCAGGGTGTCTCAATACTCCACGTATTGAGACACCCTGAGTCAGAAAAAAACGAG
>JAAAKG020100724.1:0-15903 GCA_010014905.2 Druon quercuslanigerum | reverse complement strand
TTAAAAATCCAAAGCTATTGACTCAGAAAGGATCTTATTTTTAAAAGACTTTTTCAGAAAACAACATGTGGTCTTTATTTAAATAAATTTTATAAACAAACACAGACTTTCGTCAGTTTTTCAGCGGCATATTTAATTAGATGAAAAATTAGATGAAAAATATTTATTAATTTTATAAACAAATTCACCAATTCACTGCTTGTCATTAAGTGAATGCAGTTTTTTACAAAACCGACTCCCAACGCTGAGAAAAAAAATCTATTCATTAGAATTATTTTCCACACGAAAAAATTTTATATGAGTTTTAATACATTGTATAAAAAAATATTTTATAGTAAAGATTGAAATACTCCTACATCCAAATGCACTGCAGATATAACCACTACAGATAGTCTAATTTAAATAATTCAAGGAAATGGTTCAGTTTAAAAAAAATTAAATCGAGGATTATTCAATAAAATTGTTTGTAAAAAACAGTTGCATTTAATTCATCACATATACATAAGTAAGGTACATCGCAAATTTACTTATAATTAAGTTGGTTAAAAGCGAAATCCGCTAGTTGAAAATTGACGAAAATCTGTATTTTTAAATAAAGTTGATTAAATAAATAACAAATAATGTAACCTTATAAAGTATTATAATACATAGGGTACTTTCTGCTTCATTGGCAAAATATAATCTGCCAGAATCTGGCCCTGGCCGGGCATCTCAGTCAGAGCCAGACTGGAACTAAAACGCATAATTCGATTAGGGCCTAATTTTTATATACAAAAATATTATTTAAATATTATTTATTTCATGAATAAGTGAACAATTAATTAAGAATATTTAGTGTTAAAAAATAAAAATTTTATAAATATTTTGAGAAGAAGTGAGCAACATCTGGTATTATTAAGCTTTATCATTTGAAATTATTCATTGTTGGTTTTGAATTTTGTTATTTCAAAAAATAAAACATTTAAGAAGTAATAAATTTTTTTAAATTAAATTTTTCGAAACAAATACAAAATGTCGCCAAAAAAGGAATGGAAATAATGTCACTTTGCAGTAATTTTAATTTTTAAACTAGCTATTATTTACAGAAGGTAGCCCGATGTGGCCAGGACTAGGACCACAACAGTAGCGAAATCAGGGCCACATTGAGCTAACCCGATCAAGGCCACGTTGGGAATCGGCATAAAATTGTTCAATTTCTCCCAGGGAAGTTGTGACTTTGTTTATTATAATATTTAAAAAATGAAAAATTATTGCTTATCGATAAGCCTGTTGTTCATAAAGTATCAGATGCCAAGAATTTTCCTATATAATTTAAAATTGGCTTTGTTGAAAGAACTTATCTGCAATCTCAAATCTGAGGTAAATTTGTATTCGTTCATCAAATTCGTTTAAAGAAAAAATGATTGTTATGAAATAATACCAAATCGTAAATATTACGCATTTTCGAGAAAATTTTCGATTAATGTTCCTGAAGGAAAGAAGTCTTCAGAAATCGTTTAGAACGTGCAATGGGTAAGTTTTGAATTTGGTTATTAAATTTTTTGATAACATTCCACAATGCTATGGACATAAAAAAATGGTAACAAAGCATTGTTCTTCTGCATATCCAGAACAAAAACATAAAAAATAAAGTATATAAGTATTTTTATTCTTGAAGTAACACTTTCACTCATGAATTTGTTAATATAAAAATATTGTTATTTTTGTTTGAACGTCTTAAATTAATTTTTCAAGCTATGTTTTAAATTATGTCACAAAAACAAAAATTATTTTATGAAGTGAAATTTTTTAATGACAGCTTTGTAGTTAAATAAAAAATGAATAAAAAATTCCTATTCTCTAGAGCTTGTACCACTTAGCTTGGTTTGAATATAATTAACTAATATTCTTTTCTTTAGTGTACATAACTTGAAGAATAAGAATTTTGAGGTTCCAATTGATAAAAATAGATCTTTCATAGTTATTTTTCATGATTTTCAAAGAAAAATTTTAATTTAAAAAAATCAATTTTTATAAATAACTACATTTTCTTAATACTTCCTTATTTTAAGCTTCAAAATGGCCCTTTATAAAATTATAAAACCTATGCTTTCAAAATCAAATTTTTTATAACTGAAATTTTTGAAATGATTTTTTAAAAAGAAAATGTTTCTTTAACAAATAACTGTATATAACGATTATTTACACATTTCCATCATTAGATACAGTAAATCTATTTTACAAATTTAATCACAAAAATGATTCCTAAAATAATTTTTTTCTTCAGTTTTAAAATTTTCTAATTAAAAATCTTTTTTTTTTGTTCTGCAGCAAATGACTGCTTATATCATTTGAATCTTGAAAATCATGAAAAAAAGAATCATAAAGAAAAAACATAAGAAAATCTTTCTATTAACGAAAATAACATTTTTTACTCGAACGTGAAAATTCTTCTGCTTCAATCAATGAAAAATGTTTTATTTTGCTTTCATGGATACAACATTTGTTCGTGTTGTTTAAAGCGTTAAATATCACTAAAAAAATATAATTCAAAAATTAGGAACAAAATTTTTCACTGGAAATAAAAAATCCAGGTTTCTACACGTTCAACTTTTTTCAAAAAAGTTTATGTTTAACTAATTGTAAATAATGTGCTTTCTGTACATATTGAAGAAATTATCAATTCAACAACATTTTTTTCAATTTCTTTAGTAGCAAAAAAATGTACATGCAAATAATTTTCTACAATTTTTGAGGAAGCGAGAAATTTTGTTAAATTTGAAAATCCAAAAACCGAATAGAAGGTAACAATAAAAAAATGTTGCAAGATAAAATTCCCGAAACATCAGATAGTTCAAAGAAGAAATTCTCAAAATAATAAAATTGCCGAAAATTATAAATTCACGAATTTCGTGATTTATTTATTATTAAATACCAATTTTATTTTTCAGATTCGGGAATTTTATCATTCAAAAATTGTCGTCTGTCAATAATTTTGTAGGGTCGGATATTCTTTAATGAAAGCAATTTTATTTCGGTATGTATTTTTAGAAATTCTGAAATTTAGGAAATTTCCTTTTGGGAAATTTCAAATTGACAATATTTTTGTGTTTCGAATATTTTTTTTGTGATCTTTAAAGTGTCAGGAGTTTTATTTTTCCTGATGTCTCACTCAAGGCAATATTAACCAATTATAAAGTTTGTCTTTACTTTTTTCGGATGCTAGTCAACACAGATTTTTTTGGACTAAAACAATTCAGTTATTTTTAGCATTTTCATTTTTAAAATACCAAAAATTGACCAAATCAATTGTAAGAATGAGTCAAATAAAAATATATTTCACAACAGACACGTTTTATAAACTTAAAAAAGGGGTATTACATTCTGAAGAATTACAATTTCAAATGTTTTTAAACAAAAATGAATTTTTCAAAAAATTCAATTCTCAAAAGATGCCTACGTAAATTCTTTAACAATAATTAAAATTACAAAATCTTTTTTTTCAAAGTGCGTAGGATTTTTTTGTCAATAAAATTAAATAAAAATCAAATTTATGTCTAAAATAATGAAAAATGCCCACTAAGGAGCTGTTCGAATCAATTTCAACTTTAAAATTTTTATTGTTTGAAAATTTTTTTAAAAAGGAAGAGTTTTAGTTAATTAGATACCCATGGTACAATCTTTAGTGATCTGGTGTGCAATTTCTGCTTTAGATACAAAATGTGCCTAAATTATAAAAAGTGCAAGAACTTCAAAAAAAAAAAATTTATCTAAATTGTTGGCAATCTCAATTTTCTCTACCATGCAAAAGAGTATCTAAAGTTAAAAGAAAATCGATAATCTAAAAATATGGTTTGAGTGAGGCTAGCGTGGAACTCATCAGACATACAAAATTTATTTCAATCCGAATGAAAAATTCAACGAAATTTTTCTAATATTAATTTTTGGTACACAGACAGGAAATTTAATTACTACGAAATGGTTTTAAATACAAAAGCAAAGGGGTAATTACAAAAAAAAATTCCATGAAAAATTTGTAAATTTAGTCCAGTAACTTTTCTTTGACTAACCTTTTTTAAATTTATGGCGTTATTTCTTTTAAAAGATAGCCTCAGATATAATTTTTGAATAGATTTATTTTTTTAAATTAAGTATAATATTATATTTATTAGTAATTAAAGATTATTCAATATAATTCAAGACGTAAAAATTTAATTACATTTGAAATTTTTTATTTAATGGTTTTGTCTATTAGAAGAATCATATTAAATTCAGTAATATTAATTCAGTAACGTTCCATTTTTTTCAAAAATAAAGTCAGTTAAGAATGGAAAATAATCAATATTTCTATTTTTTTGCTTAAAAATGATTTTAAATAAAGTTTGAAGTAAAAATTTAGTTTTATTATAATCTTTTAAAAATTAACATGAATCTTAAACATATAATTCAAATAAATGACAAAAATATAATGTACTAATAATTTATCAAATTAATAGAAGCCGTGAAATACTATGAAATCTAGTTATATTTTCAACAATCCTGAAAAAACTATTAGGATACTTTGATTTATCAATAAATATAGGCAGAACCTAATAATTATGAAATCTTCCAGAATAATAGTAATATTAGTCAATGAGGGTTTTAGATTCTGCCTAAAGTTTATTTATAAATTAAAATTTGCTTAGACGTAAAAAAGAAGATTTTTTTCTTTTAAGGATGCTTTGGAAGAATTTAAACCCCCTTAACATGATTGAAATTCTTAGAAATCTGATAAAATCATATTAAAGTGCTATGGAAATCTATTGAGATTTTTTTAAACATACTAAAACTATAAAATTCCTTAAAATCATTCGATATCTTCCAAAATTCTGTAAAATCAATTAAAATTCCTTGAAATTATTTTTAATCACATTGAAATCCTTTAAGATCATTGAAATTTGCATAACTTAAAGACTTTTTTAAAATTTATTCTGAAATATTTTTAACTCGCCTTTTATTTGGAGGCATTTTATCACATTTTGTATTGCATTACCTTCATTTTTTGGCAGTTTATTCTTAATTTTATTAATACAATCGATTCTGAAAATATTTTAAAAATAATTTCAATTTGTTAATTTCTTTTATTTATCCAATTTTTTTCAATTGTCTTACATTCGTTTCAGACCTTTCTGAAGTCTCTTTACTGTAATATTGATTATTTTAATTTTTCTCAATTTTTTCACCCTGAATTCTTATTAAGGCAGTATTCTACTTTGAACGCTTGAAAAAAAGCTATTTTTGTGAATTTTTTCGGTAGTATAATTAAATATATTAATGCAGTGCCTGTAGAGCATAATAAATGCACTTCTTAAATCTATTTAAAAAAATTTATTTATTAATTTTATACACTTTTTACGCTTACAACCTGGAGCTAAAGTCAACTCCTCGAAAAGTAGGAAGGTGTGCGGTGTTAATGAAATCTCGACAACGATTAGCCAGAAACAGAAAAATCCGATAGTTCTAGATTCAGTACAACTGCAGCAACTGATGAAACTATAATTTTTAATATACATGAGAAAATAACAAAATGGCGAAATAAAACAAAAACAAAACAAAATTCGTCATTTTTTTCGCTGTTTTTGGCCAAACAAATTTGGTTTAAATGAAAATTTTCAAATAATTTTAGTTCCATGGGTTGATATAATTGTACAAAATATGTGTTCAAACTTTCATAAGAATCGGTTCAGTAATTATCGAGATTTCATTAACACCGCACAACTTCCTACTTTTCGAGGATTTGACTTTAGTTGCAGGTTGCAAGCGTAAAAAGTGTATAAAATAAATAAATAAATTTTTTTAAATAATTTAAGAAGTGTATCTATCATGCTCTACAAGCACTACATTAATATATTTAATTATACTACCAAAAAAATTCACAAAAATAGCATTTTTTTCAAGCGTTCAAAGTAGAATACTGCCTTGATACATTCTGCATTTTTATTAATGATTGTAGTTATTTGGAATTCTTTTAAGTTTTAAAATCTTACTAAAGTCTTCCAAAGTAACTTTAAATCTTATTAACTAACATAATTATACTTAAATAAATGGGTTTGAAACGTTTCTTAATGTATTTTTTAACTTCTCAGCATGGCCGTGCGGTCTAACAGACCGCACCATGCCTCTATCATGTGGGTTCATCTCTTCCCTGGTCTTTTTTCAAACCGCACGTCCACGGTAGCGTCACAGTTTAAAATTTTTCTTTCCATTTTTCAAGATATTTAAAATCCAAGAAGTCACACACTAACTTGATCTTGGTGCGGTTTCGCCAGAGTACACGTTTTACATTCCGATTATCCCTCCTTTAAGCAAAAAGTGACAAATTATTAAGGTTGTGTGGCCGTGCGGTCTCTCAGACCGCACCATGCTTCTGATATGTGGGCCCCTTTTCTAATGTAAAAAATTACTTTGAATGAAAATTGATGAAATTGACTAATTTTTGACTTTTTTCGTTATTTCAAGAATTGTTTTGAAGGCCGAAAGAGAAGTTTTATGGAATTTTCAGAAATTTGCGGCCTACTTTAAAATCTTAGACCGTCAAGTTAAGCTCCGGCTATTTATTTCTTCTGTTTAGACTCGCTATTAAAATCTTTACAATGCCTCTCAATTCCCTACTATTTATTGAAATCAGTGAAATATTTTTGATCTTTTTTGGGTTTGACTTTTCGAGAAAATTTAGAAACGTTTTTAATTTTAGAGAAACCCTATTTTTTGGACCACCCCACGGTTGGATGAAATAAAAAAACAAGGTTTAAAATTACTTGTATCTGGCATTTCTTAACCGTTTATTTGATTTTTTTAAGAAAAATTCAGCATTAAATTTTGAATAAATCTATGCTGCCTGATTTAATCTTTTTTGTTTAAACTTTTATGTTAGCAAAAAGAGTGAGAAAAAGTCTATTTTTTCGAATTTTTTGTTTATCTTCGTAAAAAAAATCTATGATCAGCATTACCAGATTTTGTGCACGGGAGTAGTTAAAAGTAAAAAATGATGACATTGTTAATTAACTTGCTGTAATTAAATTAACTTAACAAATGGTCTACACTATGGATTTTTCGTTTGCAAAGTAAATTTTTGGATTCAAATTATTTGCTACTACCGAAAAAATAATACTCGATCATAAAATTTGTTATCCGATATTTTTAAAAAAAATTATAAACAAATGCCTATAGTGGACATTTAAAGGCAGAAAAAAATTGTTTTTCTTTAAATTTTCCTCAAATTATATGTCCAGTAATGTTGAATGGTTCAAAATTATCATCTAATATTTTAATCAATTAAGTTTCATCAAATCTAAGTAATCAAATTTAAGTTTATTATTATATTATTTGTAAGTGTATTAAAGGACTCTAGTGGCATAATTCTCAAAACTTTCTTACTTTTAGGATAAAAATTCCTAATTTGACATTTAAACTTTTAAATGGTTTGGTTTGGTTTGGTTGAAAATTAATTCCTTCAACTGAAAATTTCAATGTCCATTATTTTGGAAATTAATCTTTTCTTGTTCAAAATTTAACAATTTGGGTAAAAATTTGTCCTTGTTAATTAAAAACTAAAATTCAAATATTTCTTTGAGAATCCACAAATTTTATCAAAAATTTATTTTCTTTGGTACAAAATTATCTTTTTATTTGAACGTTAATCTTCATGATAAAATTTTTTTGTTTTATTAATAGTTGAAGTACTGCAAGACGATGTATATCATTTTATTTAAAAATTTATTTTTTAGTTTGGAAGTAAAATTAATTGACTGTAAGTTAAACACTTTTGTTTAAAATTGTTTTGTTTGTTTAAGGTAAAAATCTCAGTAATCGTACTGCCAATTTCCTTGCTTTTTTTAAACTTGAATAAATGTAATTTTTATTTGCCACAATAATATATGATGAAATAAAAATAATAATAATAATAAGTGAGTTATATATAAAGATATAAAGACATTTTTTGCCAAAAATTTAACTATTTAGTAGAAAATTTGTTTCTTTTCCTTTTGAAAATTATTTTGTTTTTCAAAATAAAAATGTATCTATTATTCCAGTTGAATATTTCAGAATTTTAGATAAAAACTCATCTTTCTGCTTGATCATTCATTTTTGACTAAAAATTGTATCGTTGAATTTTTCGTTGAAATTGATCTTTCATAGTTTAATTAAAATTCATATCTTTTGCCCGAAATTAATCCTGTTTGGTTAAAAATTCATTTGGCTGCCCAAAATTCAATTATTACAGTAAAAAATTCAACATTTAAGTTGAAAATTCATCTTTTTGGTTTGAGAGTGAACAATTCCAGTTAAAGATTTATAATTTTAGTTTGAAATTTATCATTTTTTTTGAAAATATAACTATTTTTTTAAAGCTATATTTTTTGTGGAAAGTTAGTTATTGTAGAAAAGTAATTTTTTAACTGCAGATTTAACTTATTCCAATTAAATAATCCCGAATTTCAGTTTAAAATTCATCCGTTTAGTTAAAAAAAATTTTTTTAGCCTCAAAGTTAATTATTTATATTTTCGTTGACAATTTATCTTTTCTAGTGAAAATTAATTCTTGATTGTATAGAAAATTCAATTATTTAAGTTGATGGAAATTTCTCATAATTAAACATCATTGGCGACATCATTTGAGGCAAGATAGGAGAAAAAAACGATTCTTTTCTGCCCTCAAACGTCTACACTGGGCATTTGTTTATATAATTAATAAAAAATATCAGATTATAATTTTCTATCATTGCCCATAACGGGCGACATCATTTCAGGAAAATTAGAAAAAAAATTCTTTTTTCCTTCTTTCTTAAATATTTACTCTTGGCATTTGTTTATAAAATTAATCAAAAATTTCGGATCACAATTTTTTATAATCAAGTATTATTTTTTTGGCGAAAGCAAGTAACAATGTCATTACTTTTTTTTTGTTTTCAACTACCCTCCTGCATAAGGTCTGGCAAATTAACTTTTTCTTCGCTCTTTGCATTAACATAAAAGTTTAAAAAAAAGGAAAAATCAGGCCACATAAGTTGCTTGAAAATTTGATGCTGAACTTTTCCAAAACAAAAATTAAAAATTGGTTAAGAATTCGCGCAGCTACAAGTTATTTTGAACCTCGTTTCTTCATTGCATACCACTGCGGTCTATTTCGTGTTCCGCGAAATATTTTCAATTTAAACAGTGTCTCATAAAATATAGAGGGCATTTCATTGCTGGTCGATGTGTTATATTAATTTGTTTCGTGAATGAATTGGGGTCACATAAAGTCAATAAAAAATTTATGGGCTCAGTAAACGACAGGGAATTTTCAGCAATGTGAATTATTTAGAACAGTAACTGTTATATTAATTTTATATGTTTTGTGTATTATTTCATGACTAAATTTTTTAATCTGATGGGTACCTGTAAAATTACGAGAATGCATACAAAACCATCGTGGTGGAACCATTTAGTTGATTTTATGATTCCCAACAAAGTTTACTGAATAAAATATTTTTTATATCAAATTTTACAGAAATGCAATATAAAATTAGCTGCGAATTCGATCTCGAGTGTTTCCACTTTGTTTTTCTTTTAGACAAACTAAAAGTTTTTATTTTGAGGAATTTAAAAATAGGAGTTTACATAAAATACAAAATTAAAAAATAAAATAATAAATTTTTAAAGTGCAAAGACAAATCAGATAAAGAATTTTTGTATTTGAATGGTAATTTTTGAACTGGAAAAGGGGAGAAGGCAGTTCCGTTGCATCCTATCTCTGGCCCAACCTTTTGATTTTACAAAAATCGTCCGAATTACTTTATTTGAAAATTTATTAACTAAAAGTCTTTTCTTTTAATGCATCAACTTTGAATTATGTGCATTAAAGAAGTTTTTCTGTCCAAAAGAGATGCTTCAAATATTATGAATTAGAATAACTTCCTTACTCTTCAATCAAGTGTATTATATTATAGGTCAATCGATTTGCCTCAAATCAAGAAATCTCCGCTCCTGCATCAATTTTAAATTATTTTAATAAAAAAAGTTTTTCTTTGAATAAAAAACGTTTTTATTTTCAATTATATAGTGTTTCATTGTGAGACGATAATTGCCCGTTCCTCGACTGTTTTCTTTCGGTTTCGCCAGCTTCACACTGTAAAAATGATTGTCTGACGGTTAGATGATTTGAAATTTCCGATCATTTTCTGGTCAAGTTTTTCAATTTTCCCGGTCAACTAAAACTAACATATTCATATTTGCAGCTAAATGCAAGCATTTGTTTTAATTTACTACGTTCTTTATTATCATCCTTTAAGACACACTGTTAAAAAGTGGGTGAAAATTGTAAGCAATGAAACATTAAAAAAATGTAAAAGATATATAAGTAGAAAGCGGATTTACAAAAGCCGCATAACGTTCTCTTTCTCGTTCCCGGGAAGTTTAATGTTTTTTTCAGGATTTTAACGGATTTTAAAATCCTTTGAAATTTTTCAATATCAAAATTAAGTTTTTTTATTTTTCGTCGTTTTTCACTAACGCATTTATATGTTCTGGTGTTAATTGTAAAAACTTATTTAAAATTTGAATAACTTAAAATTCAAAAGGTTTTGAATTTTTTACATTTAAGAATACAAGGCTTAGGCTTTAAGTCTTATGATATGTACAGAATTAACTTTCATTGATTCTAACATTTTAATTACAATAAGAAAATTATGTGCATTTGATTGTTTCTTGAAGAACTTATAATTATTACAGAAGTTGCGTTTTTTCATGTTCAGTTCTTTTACAAATCTAGTTTGTGTTCTATAAATAAACTTTTTTCGTCAATATTCGAATATGTTTTCATTTTAATATTATTTTCAAAATACAGAAATTTAAAATAACCAGGATTGAGGGAGCGCATGCGCAGTGAAATCCGCTTCTGCCATTTTACATTGACAGTTGAATTTCACAAGAGGAACGTAAAAATACACTACTCTAACGAGAACTTTACTCTCTGTATGTAATTTTACAGTGTCACATTACTTTCACACAATTTCAGTAAAATGACCACATTGAGCACTGGTAACTTTGTGTCCCTTCCTCAGTGTGGTGATTTTCTAACACTTTTTTTACAATGCAACAAAGCGAAAAATTTAAAATTAAATAAATTTTGAAACAAATACTTAAATTTTCGATTAAAAAAATATTAATTTTTAACAAAACATGGAATAATTAAAATTTCTAGTTGAAAAACCGGATAAACTTTAAACTAAACAATGCATCTCCAACTTAAATTATTGAATTTTTTACAACCAAGAAATAATTTTCCCTAGAAAAGACAAATTGTCAACTAGAATATAAATAATTCAATTTTAGCTTTAAAAAAAAAGATAATTTGCAACCAAAGAGATAAATTTTAAACTGAACTTAGAAAATATTTAATTGAAATAAGTTAAATCTCCAGTTAAAAAAATACTTTTCTAAAAACGCTAATTTTCCACACAAAAATGTAGCTTAAACAAATGGTAAAATTTTCAAACAAAGAAACAAGAAACAAAGAAAATTGTAAATCTTTAACCGGAACAGTTGTCTCTTAAACCAAAAAGAGGAATTTTCAACTAAAATGTTGAATCTTTCATTGGAATAATTGAATTTTGGACAGCCACATGAATTTTTAACCAACAAGAATAATTTCGACCAAAAAATATGAATTTTCATTAAACTTTTAAAGATCAATTTCAATGAAAAATAAAACAATACAATTTTTGGTCATGTTTTTCAATTTGAAAAACAAAATAATTTTCAACCGTCAAAAGAAACAAATTTTCAATAAAATAGTTAAATTTTTGACCAAAAATTGTTTTCATCCAATGAAAAATTACGTTTTCTTTCAAATAGCTCACATTTCAACCCAAAAAAATTAACTTTTAATTATAATGATGAATCGTTAAGGTAAATGTCCCAGTAAACATGACGGTCCAATAAATCGTGAAACTTGATATGATTTCAATATATTGTTAAAAAAATATGTTAAATGTAAAATTTAATAGTCAAACTCCCTCATTTTTAGCATTTTATTGTGGAGAATAGAAATTACATTTATTCAAATTGAAAAAAGAGCAAGAAAATTGACAACACGATTACTGAAACGTTTACATTAAACAAAAAAAAAATTTTAAACAAAAGAGTTTAACTTACAGCCAAGTAATTTTACTTCCGATCTAAAAGATGAATTTTAAATTAAAATTATATACATTGAACTGTAATACTTCAAATTTTAACAAAACAAAAAAATTTAAACATGATAATTAACTTGCAAAAAAAGATAATTTTCTACAAAAAAAATTGATTTTTAATAAAATGTGCGGATTCTCAACACAATAGTTGAATTATTCTTTTCCATTAAGAACGACAATTTTTTACTCAAATTGTTGAATACGGAACCAGAAAAGATTAATTTCCAACCAAAAATGTACATTCAAATTTTCAGTTGAAGGAATTAATTTTAAACCAAACTGAAGTAAATTCTTCGTTTCTTAATTAAATATCCGATCTTTTCCTGATCTTCCCCGTTTTCCCAGTTGAGTCTCCACCCTGCTTATGAATAATAATAAAATAAATTCAAGGACTGTACCATTTTGAAACGGCGACTGCTTTTCATTTAAAAGTTTAAATTTCAAATTAGCTGTTTTTATTCTGAATGTGAGAAAGTTTTGAAAGTTATGCCATTTGAATACTTTAATACGCTGACAAATAGTATAATGATAAACTAGAACTTTAATTATCATTACGGAAATGAGTAATTTTACTATGCTAATTTTATTTCTCTAAAATATATTTAATGAGCTGTGGAGAGAAATAAGGAATTAAACACTATTCTAAGTAAATTATTATCATAATTCAGTATAAAAAAAATATTTATAAACAATTCGCTTTTTTCAAAGAATTAGAAAAATATTTTAAATATATTGAACAAACCACATGTTTATTACGGTTCCAAAATTCTAAGGAATTCGACATTTGTAATTTTTCTCTGTAAAAACAAGTATAAGATTCGACTTTTTCAACTTTAAAATCTGAATTTTTCTTTGTACCTAAAAAACGATATTTAACACTAATTTCCCTCCTTCGTAGAGACATTTGAATCTTAACCTCTATAATGGCCTTTGAAAACTAAACTTTCAATTTGCCTCATGTTAGTTGCACATTTAAAATAAAAAAAATCACCCTTGAAATTATTAAAGAAATACAAACCTTGTGTTTTCAGAAATATTTCGTTAAACCTACGTATATTATTGGTAAATTAATGAAATAACGGCCTTTTGTCATTTGAGCTTTTTAAATTATGCATTACCATGGCTTTCTTAAACTTTATTAAAATGTATCAATAATATAGTTTAATCGATTTTTTTGAAATCAAAAATCTTTCCTATTGCTAAATCGCTTTAAATTATGAGAATGAAACAATTTTTACCATCAAAAGCGATTTTTAATTTATTATAGATGACCATAACTTTGTTACTCTTTCATAAAATGTATTAACATTATTGGTCCTTCGAATTTTTTAGAACCAAGGAATCTTTTTTATTCTTGCATAAACTTATAGTATATTAAAGAAAAAACTTCTACTATGAAAATAGTATTTTCAAAAATAATACATTTCCATAGCTTTCTTACTCTTAAATAAAATGTACCATGGTGTTTTTTAAAAAGACGGCAATTTTGTGTGTAAGCTCTGAAATAAATGATAATGAAGAGATGCTCAATAAAAAAATTCACATAATAGGAGCTCAATATGAAGAACAACCTGCCTCACTTTGATAAATCTTTAATATTTCTAATTGTAGCTAAAAATAAAAAAAAAAACATAAAAAATGTCCTTTCGGTACCGTGTCCACGGTACTAGTTTTCTCGGATTTTAGCAACATGCAATTATTTATTTATTTTTTATTATTTATCTTTGCTATTTATCTCTCTTTAACATCAATTATATCATTAGTGTGAATAATGCTATAAAAATACAATTTGTATGTTCAATGCATAATTTATTATTTATTACAAATTTTTTAAAGTTGTCCTTCGTTTTCATGTACTGTGTCGGTCTCACGCCTATTTCATTGGCTCTTACGTAAAAAAACGTATTAAAATCAATGTAAATTTGCATGAGATTTGTTACTTGAAGAGTTGTTCAATCAATTTCACCCTCAAATAACTAACTAGTCAATTTTGCTTTTCCTGTCGGTCCCGCAGAAAAATCCTCAAAGACTTAATAAAAATCAAAAAAGAAGGTCAGGTTTGGATTCAGCCAGTGAAATAGTATAGACATTTAAGTTTCATATATTTATGAGCTATTTTTTATGCGCAAAAACATGTAATATTATTAAATTTATCACCCGACTGTTCATTATGATAAGCTACACTGTTAAAAATTGCTGTATTCAGTTTAATACACATGTGTTGGAAGTTTTTTTCAGATACGTTTATTAAATTTATGATACCACCAAATTTGAAAATTTAAATACGCATCTGAAATTTAATACACATGTACATTAAATTTCAGATATGTGTTTGAACTTTCATTTAATACACATGTATATTAAATTTCAGATGTGTATTTGAATTTTCATATACAAATGTATTAAGTTTGATATAAATAGCAAATGATTTCAATATAAATGTGTATAAGGTTCATTTTAATTTACAACTGCATTAATTTTAAAAAACCCTTGATGTATTAACGTGCAATTAATTTTATAACATTTTTAACAGTGTATTGTAATTGAGAAATAAAAATAGTTATCTTTATTTTTTTGGTTGATTCAGAACCAATGTATGTAGATTATTATATTATAAAAAAAATGTAAAAATAATAATCCAAACATAAAACATTTTTAAAAATTTCTCACATTGAAAATATTATTATTTATTTAATAACAATTTTCAATATTTTATTATTAAAAAAATTAAATAAAAAGACTTCCATCAAATCGAGGTTAAAACGTTTGCAACTCAATTAGAGGAAATCATAAAATATTCATAAGTAAAACCTATAGATTGGAACAAATCATTTGTTTAGTTTACTAATAGAAAGACGAAGTTGGCTTTAAATAAATAATAAATTAATGAGCAAATAAGAATAAGAAATCATATAATATTCATAAGTAAAACCTATAGACTGGAATGAATCACTTGTTTAGTTTACTAATAGACAACTAATATTGTGCTAGAATTTAATTGTTTTTCGGTATGTATAAAATGGATTTCATTGAAATTAATAGAAATTGGGGTAATAGGATTAATTTTATTGGAGGGTCTGTGCAAGATATAAAAGAACTTTAAACTATTAGTAAAAAACTAAGGTCTAATATATATTAGAAAAAGATTTTTTGATAAAATGAAAAACTCATGGAGTGTTTCCTAAAAAGATTTTTGACAATTACAAACGAATTAAATTTGATTTTAAAAACAAAATAAACAAAGAAAAATTACATATAAATACTGCAAAATTTAAAAAAATCTCTCTTAAATTTGACTATTAAAGATTATTTTACTGTAATTTTTAATTAAAAATAAACCATTTTTATTGAACAATCATTTTCTCACTAAAGATATAGACTATAATAGAATTAATCATATTTTAGATAATATCCATTAAAATATTTTCTTTTTAGATTACATCATCTTTTTGTTATACCTTTAGTTTATCGTATAAATTAATCCCTGATGAGAAGGTCTAAATTGGCCTTGAAACATGATGGTCCCCAAGTAGTTTGAAAACGACGGAGAAAGGGAAAGAGTGAGAGGTTGGTTTTGGTTGACTTTTTTGTTTTTTTCTCCCTCTTTTTTCTTTTTTGTTGACATTTATGTCTGTAATTATTATTATTATTATTACACCATTAAGCCGTTTCCCTTTCGGGGTAGGCGTGACTCACTCGGTAGGGAGGG
>JAAAKG020100713.1:0-15903 GCA_010014905.2 Druon quercuslanigerum | reverse complement strand
GTCGGGTCAACTGACCAGCCCCCGACTAATTCACCGTGACCGAACTAGTCGGGCACATACTCAGTTGTCCCGACTAGGCCCCGACTTAAAGTGGGGTCAACTGGTCGGGTACCCGACTAGCCCCCCATTTTCATTTCTACACGGGCTACTATTATACCAAAGGATTCTCATGGTTTAAAAAAAATGTAGGATATTTTAGCAGAATCCGAAGAATTTCAGAAATTTTGAAAATTGTAAAGTATTTGATAGATATTTATAGAATTTCTATAAATTTGAAGCACGGTTTTAAAGGATTCTTCTAGAACTTTAAAAAATAAAAAATTATAATAAATTCCTAGCGATTTCAAACATTTTAAATTATTTTTACGGCTTTCCAACATTTTGAGTAAGTAACAAACTTTCAAAGGTTTAAAAAGATTTAAAGTTATTTTAAAAGATTCCAAAGAATTTGAAGAGATTTAAAAAATGACAATGGGTGTCAAAGAATTTTGAGTGTTTTCCAGGAATGCTAATACATATAAAATAATTTCTTAAGAATCAGGGGCTTCATATAACTTTCGTGTATTTCAAATATTTTAAAGGATTATTTAAATTTCTAAGGATTTCTATAGAACTATAGGGAAGAAACTTAAATTGATACATTTTAAGGACATTTAGAATGATTATTGCATATTTTTAACTACTTCATTGTAATAAAACCGTTATAATTATAAATTTACTGATTTTTCCACAATATTTATTCATGAGGGCCTGCTTAGGCCTTCTTAAAGATAAAGATATTTTTAAAAACGCCCTTTTGTAAAACGCATAATTTCTTAGTTAGTAGCTGTTTTTAAAAGCTTCCGAAATAACTGCATATTGAAGGTTTTAAATCTATGCAAAAGCGGAGTTTTTCCGGTGCAAAAATATATCAATTGTGAATTATCAGTCAGGGTTCTCTTTGTGCTGCATTTGCTTATTTCTGATAGAAGTGTAATATCCATTGCACGCTTGTAATTCATAAGCATTGCGCACTAGGGTGACACAAAGAATCAAATTTTCTATTTGTTTTGTCCACTCTTTCAAAAAAAAACATTTATATAATTTCCACCAAAAATATGCAAACGTGTAATAAAGTGTAAACAATACTTTTATGATCTCATGGAAAACTCTCATGTAAAACAAGTACATGTAAATTGTTAAATTTAAACCAACCTGAGCCCCTTTCATGGTCCGCCGAAAACCACTGCATGAAAAAAAAAAGAATTATGTGAACATTGCCCTGAAGTATTAATTTTTCCTCATTTTTTTCTAAGATCCTAGTAATAAATGAATTACAATATTTCATGTATTTGTTCAAAGAATTCATTTCAAATCAGGCAAACAGCGCTTCCTGAATTCACAGAATCGTTTCGGAACCTAATATGTAATATGATTGCGTTTTTTTTTTAAATCGGAGAACTCAATTTTACCCAAAAGGCCATAATTTTATTTGTTCTTGATTTTTTCTGAATTAGTACTAATATGGTAAAGTTATTTAAAACTACAATATCTAAAGAAGTTTTTAAGCACTTTCTACATCTTTCGTTTTTATTTGTAATTGTAGCTAAGATACTATTTAAGTCAGCTATAATTGTATTTTTATGAAAACAATAAAATATTATAATAATGTCTAAAACATGTACCGTGTAAATCTATCAGATAAAGAATGTTATTTACAAAATTTTATTTTTTTTAAGGGAAATAAAGTAAGTTGCTTCTTTGAATTTTTCGGATATCGTCTCTTTATTGAAAAATTATCGAAGTTTTATTTTTGATAGCAATAAAACGTTAGCCTTTTAGAAAAAACTAATTTAAAGATTTTCAGAAAACCCGCGGTCCATTTTAAAGTTTTTAAAATTTTGTAATTTTTCTAGAGTGTTTTGAAATTAAAAAAAAGATCTATCAAAATCAAGAAGAAAAGTGTGTTGAAATTAATCTGTGACTTTGACATCCATAGTTTGCCCGACTTGAAATTAATTCACTAAGTTAATTAATTTTTAATAGATAACACAATTCTTATTTACTTAATTTTTTTTAATCTATCTCTTTGATGAAAAAATCTAGAAAATCATATTTTCTAGCATGTTTAAACAATTTACTATCTCATAATTTTTTTCCTAATGCTTTGGTCTAATTTATGAATGCGAAACGTGAATTTTTTGTTTCAGTTGTCTATGGATTGTTTAAGTAGTTGATGATTGTTGACTTGCAACTTGACAAGAACAAAGCTGGAAAAATGTTTTTTTGTTATATTCCTTTTAATCAGTTCTACTGCTTTCATTTTTTTAATGTACTGCTAATTATTGAAACTATTTTTATTTCTTTAAAAAAAAATTAACTTAGAATACCATCTTATTAGATAATCATTTTTTTAAACGAGTGAAAATTGTTTAAACAATTATTTGTATGCTAAAAAAACCTAAAAAGTAGGCAAAATTCATGAAGAATATTGAAAAAATATCACAAAAAAAAAACACTTTTCTACCTTTTTCAATTAATAAAGAACTAAAATAAAAAAAGATGCTCTTCATATTTATAATTTAGACCAAAATATTGAGAAAATACAATAATTATTTGTGATGCCATAGGATAATAAATTGTTTAAATAAATTTTAGGCACCAGAAAAAGGGTGCTGGGTGGTTGAAGTTTAAATTGATTAGTGTTTTGTATTTCTTGCCGAGTTTTTAAGAGATCATGAAAGTATTGCATATACTTTATTATACATTTTCACGTTTTGGACGAAATATTCGAGAATGACAAAAATATGAAAAAATTTTTTTACCATTCTTTCGTGCACATCCTTGCATTCAAAATTTACACGCACACACTCAAAAAAACACAAATGAATTTTCTGTGGCAGTAGTTCAAGAGGAAATTGTTCCTTGTCTTGAACTACTACTATGCCATTGATGATGGAAATTCACGTTCATAATATAATTCCAATGTCATATGTAAGTACCTTTCTCAACTACAGTCCAGAAGTTCCGTGAACAAGGTGATTATTCGTGCAATGTGGAGGCGAAGAAAATGTAAATTGATGCGAAGACTCCCAGCTTTTTAATTCAAAGCAAAAAATTGACCTCGAGTCCTTATCACGCTATTAAAACTCACGAAAGACTTGATACAATCTTCTATTCTTTAGAATACAATTACACTGCAGTCCTGCTATAGAAATCGTTTCGGGGGTACCCTTTATCTCCTTCGTATAATCTCGGGTCTCACCGCACCAAAAACAATCAGGGACGTGTGAATCATTTCTGTTGGAAATTCGTCTTAAAAATATTTTTGTTTTCTATTTTCGCTATTTTAGTTTTATAATGTCATAATAAGCGTGGAAATGTTTGTGCTCGAAAATCAAAGTTGATAAAAGAACATATTTTTAAAAATTTATGTAAATATATCAGGGTGGTCGGTTTACTTGCTGGAAGTAAAAATATTCAAAAAGATAGAAACGTATGGATACTTGCATTACACGAACTCTATATTTTTCTTTCCAGGCCCTATCCGTCGCGTCTACGGAGATCTATCTCTTTGTATCGCTGACTCTATCCCTTACAGTCACAACTGTCTACCTTTTCTATCACTGACTCTATCCCTTGTGGTCCCATGGGCCTATATTTTTCTATCTTTGCTGTTTGCAAATGCCTATCTTTATCCAGCTTACCCACTATCAACGATATATCGTTTTAATTTATATTCATTTGAATCCACTGAAAAATGTAGTATTCTTATCCGTTTCGAAAATAATAATATATTTCGAATTTCAAACTCCCGCAAAATAGTATTAAATCAGCAAGGGTTTATATACCTAGAAACAAAATTCCCTAGCTTTACGACTTTTACTAATCAATGTTTGAACTCTGCAAAGGCATCTGCTGACTCTCCAGTGATGGACGGTGCAAATGATTTCACTTGTGTCAAACTTTCAGTCAATCACCTACTGGGTCAGGGATGTATGTCGAATAGCGCGCGCTTTGCTAAGGATATGCGTGGATAAGCGGAGGATTCGTTTATATAAAAAGACTAGGATTCAAAAAGATAGGTCTATCTTATATTTCGGAAAAGATAAAAATAGTTTTAATGAGATAAGAAGATAGAGATTGAAAATGAAAGACAACATTTTGGATTGCCTAACGGATAGAAAAAGATAGGCGTAAATAAGCGAAGGATTCATTTGAAAAGTAGAAAAGAATACATGTGGATAAGTGGCGGATAGACACGGATATTAAGATTGGTATTCAAAATAATAGAGGCGATTGTAGATTGAAAGAAAGATAGAAAATGTTCGAAGAAATAGACCTAGGATGAAGATGGTCATTTGTTAGTTTTTTCTCGGTTCGCAAATTTTTTTCACTGTCAATAAAAGAAAAAAATTCGATCTCTAAGGCTAAGAATTTTGCCATTTCAAGTAATAACGTATAAAATGGAAGATGTTACCACTTTTCAATTAAACCAGTTTCTTCTTAAAAAAGATTAGCTAGCTATCCTGAATTGTACATACTCTCAAAGATAGCATATTTCTTTAAAAATAACTGTTTTAGAGCACCCGATTTCATTTCGTCTAAAAGCTTTTTTTTTCTTGTAAAGATAAACGTTTTCTGTGGTCTTCTTTAGACCTTTTCGTAATGGGCACAACGTAAATCACTAAGTGACTGAAAGAGAACTGAAGTGAATGACCTGTGACATTTTTGCAGCTAATCGACGCAGACGACACGATTAACCTCAGAAGGTACGGCCGGCTTTTTCCATACACTCCTGCGGTATTGTGGAGTTAATCCGCTGACCTAGCGGCGTAACTCTCTTGTCCCCGTGGACCTCCTTATCCTTTATAACGGGAGCTTTTCTTGCGGGACTGCAGTGTACTCACGTTACGAATAACTTTTTGATTAGTTACACTAACGTAGAAGCCGAAAAAGAGCAACAAAGAGATTTAATCTTACATTGATTTACTTATCTTTTAGTCGGAAAAGTTTCAGAACAAAAATGGTTTAATGTTCTCAATGCTATCAATCGTCTTATGGATCATGATGATAGTTATTTCTACCAAAAGTAGCACACAGCACTGGTCGAAAATTGGTTGTTTTTGTTTTTTTGAATTTTCATTTATATCGGCCTTAAATGAGTTCTAATCCACACAAAAAATAAATACATTGAAAAAGAGAAAAATTAATGCAATTTAAAATTAAAAATCATTTAGAGGTTTGGCAAGCCCCTCGAAGTTTAACGCGTATTTCCTACAAGAGCAAGAGAATTTTTTGTAAATTCTATTTATAGTCATCAATATTAGATAAATCGAGTTCAAACAGATAATCTCTCTGCCCGATTGGGCACAGAATACAAATCAAAAATTTCTTTTAAAATATTACGCTCATAACTCTCATTTATAAAATTCCAAAAAACCGCATAGGAGAAAAATAGATTTTTGCTAGTTTTCTGACCTTGGTTAAAATTTTTATGCGAGTTTTTTTTTAATACAAATTATTTCTTGTACATCAAATACTATTTCATGCTGATTTTTAGATTTTTAAGTAGATTTTTAAAAGTATTTATTATTGTTTACAGCAATTTTGCATTAAAATAATAGAAAAACGCAGTTTTGTCTGAATTTTTCAACTTCTTTTCAACTTGTCTGCTAGGGTGAGGCAAAAATCAATCAAATTAGCCAGAAATAATTGGTCAAATCATTTATTGTTATCTATGGCACTATTCTATAATAATAATAATAATGATGATGATGCCAAAATGTTGTGGTTGCAGTTGACAGAAAATTCAAAGTTCCAGAAAAAAACCGCTTTTTCTAGCATTATTCAAAGAGAATATTATTTAAAATTATAATAAATTGTTTAACCAGTTAGTTTTGATAAAGTAAATGAATTGTTACGTCAGTCTAATTTAAAAGTGAAAAAAGTAAATATTTTTAGAAAAGTGTGCAACTTTCTAGTATTATTTTATGAAATTATTATTATAAGCTCTATTCTAAGAAAAAATTGCTAGAAACAAAAATAAAAAGTTAACATTTGTATTCTATGGCTAATTTTTAAGAAAAGTGCTGAGTTCTAACTCCATTCACGTAATATTGACGATTCAGAATAAAAGTTACGAAAACATTAGTTTTTCTTATTGGAAATAAGCGGTACACTGCGTGAGGCTTGTGGAAGCTGTAAATATATTTTTTTTACGCATTTGATTTTTTGTAGAATCAAAAAAATCAGATGGCGACATGCATTAATGATCGAGAAAAACTTTGCATGGTATTTTTGGACAACCCTATTGAACAGTGTCAGTTAGCTTTTTTTGTACTTGACAAATCATGAGAAATATTGGGTGAGCCTGAATTTCGAAAAAAGCACAAAACACGAAACAGAGAAGCCAGGGAAGAATTAAGAATTAGACCACTGCGAAAAGCTTTGATGGAGAATAATGCATGCTGTGTGTTCGATGTGTTGTAACGGGAGGGCACCGGGGGTTCAGTCTCTGATGATCCAGGTGGCCAAAAAGGCGAGCGTCCTGAAGAGGCGGAAGTCGCGTAACCGGATGGACGTCCAGCCAGCTCAGCAAGCTCTGCCGCCGCTGACGATATCCGCTGGAGGTACAACCACCGGGCAGAATGGCTCTCAACAACGAATGGAGAACGAAAACGACGTGGTCTTTTACATGGAGGAGCCGAAAGCGAACACCCCGAATAGAGTGAGAAGAGACAATCGGTAAGTTACAACTTGACAGATTCTCGAAACCGCCAATCCGTGTGTCGTATCGGTCTGATCTCTTAATATTCTTGAATTTTTCCCTCCATATACTACCTATATTATAGGTAGCAAGTATATTTATTTAACGGTTTGCAACATAAAAAATATTTCGATACCGATTTATAATAATATTAAATGCTTGTTGAACTTATTTATCACGACCATATCAAATTACTTTTTTGTTCAAAATAACGTACAGCCCACAAATATCGGATGATTTGGGCGCAACAATTGAAATAGAGCAGATAAAATAATAGTCAATAATAGAACAATTATTCAAATCACCTACATTTCTTAGAGCAGGGGTCTCCAAAGGTCGATCCCAGATCAGTAGATCGGATCTACTCGGCTCTGACCCAGAACTGTCAAAATATTTTACCTGATTTGAGCCCTTTGAAACCCTTAAACTCGATACTTTCCATTATATTGGAAACTTCCTGCTAAAATCAGAATCATCACGGTACAATTGAGAATTAGGAAATAAAATAATCAACGTTGATTTTATGGTACTTTTTTAATATCAAATGAAATATTTAATGCAATTTTAATGTTTTATGCTCACAATTTAAATTAACTAAAAATCAATTTGTTCATAAATAATTAAAAGTTTAATTTTTTTTAAATTAAGATTCAATTTTATCAAAAATATATCTTAATTTTATCAAAAATATATCTTAATTTTATAATTATTGTAATTACATAAAGAATTATATCCTCTGTCTAAAAAAATTTATAAGTTTACAATTGAAAACTTTAAAACGTAAATCGCATCGAATTAAAAATTATTTTTATTTTAAATTAAAATCTTTTAATAATTCAGTTTTTAACGATTTTTTTAGCTTTGAATTTTTAATGATAAATTTTATACAAGACTTGCATTATTAATGTTGAAAAAATTTGTTTGTAAATAACTATCCGCAATTACTTACATTTAATTTTTAAATACTTTTAATAAAATCCATTTTATCACAAGTTCCGTTAAGTTATACCAGAAAAGAGGATTCTCCAGGTTCAAATTGTTCTTGAGTTTTTTTTTGTGTTGGGTCATAAGTTTTATCTTAGTTTTCCATCGAAAAAAATTGTAGATTTTGAAAGAGGTTGAGCGATCCTGGCTCACGCTGCATCTGTGGATTGTGTAGACCCCTGTCTTAGAGTAACACCAAGTAAAAATGTTCTATTATAATATGATACTCTATTGAAAAATCTAACGTCGGAAACGACATCGGAAACTGCACCGGAAACGACGTAGTAAATGACATCCGAAATGACGCCAGTAACGACACCGAAAATGGCAACGTAACCAAAGTCGGAAACAAAATTGGAATTTGGGATCGGAGCCGAAATCGTAGAGGAATATTTCTTGGAATGAATAAAATGTGAATTGATACAAGAAATATATTTTAAAGTCAGGCAAATATTTTTTAGGCTTAAATAACTATTTCCCCACATCAAATTTTTCAACATTTGAAGCAAAAATATATTTCTTTGACCGAAAACAATGCACGCGTGTATAAATAAAGTAGTTCGTACTTTTATTGTAAAACATATTTACTTAAATGAACAATTGCATTTTTTTCAACCTAAATTACAATTAACACTGTTATTGTTATACATATTTAATTCAAACAAATCAGATAATTTTAAATCTTGATGAACCTGTAACAGAAAAATTCGATGAAAAATCCACCTCCAGCAGGAATCTAACTCGTTTCCGGCGAGAGTGAAGTCCAAAACGATGACCACGACGCTACCGCAACATGGAAACTCTAAGGCGGAAAGCTATATTTAACCCTAAACATAAATGATCAAGAAATAACTCTTTAAATCGAAAACATGAATGTTGAATTTAACAACATATTTCTTTTATCTAAAGAAATTGTCATATGAAAAAAATTACGCCAAATTAATAAATGTTTGATTTTTAAAAAATTAATTTAGTATCATTACACCATTAAGCCGTTTCCCTTTCGTGATAAGCGTGACTCAGTCGGTGGGGAGGGGAGTAGTGTGCTTAAGGGGTTATAAAATTATTAGATTGATCTGGAGTTCTCGTGTATTTATTTAAAGAACACGTTCACTCCGCAACACTGCTCTGACCCAGGTTGCTGATCAATCTCTGTAGCAATCACCCCAAGTGAAGATCCTCACAAAGTCGTCATGTGAGTTCCCCATTTGGGTCCATTAGTATCCAAGGTCTTTGTTTCAGGCGTCATTCACTCTACTGACACTCTTTTTATTAACTATTTTCCGCCATACATTTCTACTCGGGCATACTTTTCTAGCTTATTTCACGTCCATGTATTTTTTCCATGCAAGCTCTCGTGTTTCTACGGCTCTTATGTCCCTTCTAACTAGGGTCTCATTCACACATTCTAACCATTCCTTCCGCGGTCTGCCTTTGAGCACGCTGTTATTTACTCTACCTTGATATACTTGTTTCGTTAGTCATCAATCCTCCATTCTCTCAACATGCCCGAACCATCTCAACCGATTTCTTTCCTATGTGTCAACTAGCGTTTCTTCCGCACCAGATTCCTTGAGGATTATCTCGTTACTTACTTTGTCCATCAGAGTTTTCCCGCATAATATGCGCAGGAATCTCATGTCGATTGCGTTTATTTTACTCTTATCTTTTTCTCGATATTTCCATGTCTCGCTGCCAGTTGGTACAAATATGGGATTATGTATTGCTATTTAGCCTTAGTTGATATATAGCCTGCTCTACCAATAACCTTCTTACATTCGTTTATGCGTCTATCTAACTCCTCATCTATCTTATCGTCCCTAGTGAATAAGCTACCAAAGTATTCGAATTTATCAACTTGTTCAATTCTCTCATCATTCAATACAATTTTGCATATTGTTTTCTCAATTTTACCTTCGAAAACCATAGTTTTTGTTCTATATACGTTAATTTTGAGGCCCATGCTCTTCATGCTTGCATTTAATTTATTCAAGATTCTTTGCAAATCTTCGATAGATTCTGCCATGTCCACCTTATCATCTGCGAACACTAACCCACGTACCCTTACTGTTTCGAGATCCACACCTTCTTCGTCGAAAAGAGCTATTCTTAAACACTTATTCATAAATAATATAAATAGCCATAGTCGGAATAAATGTTTATTTGCAATGAATAATGTTATTCTAGTAATAAAATAAGATATTTCCTTCAACAAAAGAAATATATATGTATCTAAACACAATATATAACACAATAATAACAACACAGCATATATCACACAATATATTTGAAGAAATAGTTCTTCGGCAGTCATGGTGAGTGGGGGTTAAGTACGGCTTCTTGCCTTAGAGATTCCATGTTACGGAGCGTCGTGGTCATCGCTGTAGACTTCACCTTCGACGGAAACAAGTTCCATACCTGCTGGAAGTGGATCTTTCATCGAATTTTTCTGTTATAGGTTTATAAAGATTCTAAATTGTCTGACTTGTTTGAATTAATTATTTATAATAATAATAACAATGTTAATTATAATTTAAGTGGAAAAAACTGCAGTTGTTCATTAAAAAAATTAAATATGTATTACAATTGAAGTGTGAACTACTTGATTATACTCGCGCATTGTTTAGTTCAAAGAAATAAATTTTTAATCAGTGAGATATTTTTTTGCTTCACAAGTTTAACAATTTGATGCGGGGACATAGTTTTTTGAGCCTATAACTTATTTGCTTGACTTTAAAATATATTTCTTTCTATCAATTCACATTGCTTTCATTCAAAGAAATATTTTCCTACAACCATCATAGTTATAAGGAAATATTAAAAAAAAAAGAATCTCACACCGGAACCGAAGTCGGAAACGACGCCGGAAACGACGCCGGCTCCGATCACAAATTCCGATTTTGTTTCCGACGTGTATTACGTTGAAATTTCTGGCGTTGTTTTCGGCGCTGTTTACGATGTCATTTCCTACGTCATTTCCAGTGCAGTGTCTGACGTCAGATTTTTCAGCAGGGTAAACAAGAATAGTGTTTATAAAAAAAAATTTGTTGGTAGCGTGTTTTTCATAATTTTCAATAATTTTACGTTTTTTAAATGATATCGAAAGAAATTTAGGTTAAAAAAATATTATAATGGAGGAAATGGCTCTTATTCTTGTTATTATTATAAACAATTTTAAGAAAAAATGCATTACTCAGGCATTTCTCGAAAGAAAAATTCGTTTTTTATGTCAGTTAATTTAATTGCAACGGAAAAAATAGTTTTTTATTGTTACTCATTTTAAAAATCATACAATATATCAACTAAGTATGAGCGTGGAGAAAATTATCATGGGCTTCTCAGTAAAAATGATTGACATTAGAAAAAAATCTATTTTTTCATCCGGGAAATGCCGAAGTATCAATTAAATTTGTATAAATTTTAATCGACATATATTAAATCCAAATTGAGCTTTTGGTGACTGATTAAAAGTTTATCTTGTAATAAGATGTTATTTGAGCCATATTATTTGTCTGAGTAAAAAATCATAAAATAAAAATATGGTGTTAATTTGACATACTTCAGGCTAAAGAAAATAATCTGCATGCTGTTGATGATCCTTTATTATCGTTTGTCGATGTTTCGAGCATAAAATGTTCTCTTCAACAAGACAGTCAATTATTTTAAAGGTACTATTCAAATCACAGGTTTAGGTACAAAAATAAAACTTAAATTTAAGTGTAAAATTAAGTGAAATTTTAAATATTTTAATTTCAAAAACAACCACAAAAGTAAGGTGAAGCATTGCAGAATTATGAATATTTACCTCATTATTGATGTCACTTCTGTTTATATTGTTAATAAATAAAAGCAATCATCTTTAATGATTTTCGCGATCAAAAATTATTGAAGTTATTAAATAAATAAATAGATAAATGTAGTCAAAGTAATACAAAACTTACGATTTAATTCATTTTTCACATACAATACGAGAAACAGAAAGAGAGGGGGGGGGGGATAACACTGATCTAACGAAGGAAACAAGGAATGACGTATACTTGTATCTAGAACAGGGTTCCTACATTTATAAGCCAAATAATACAATGGTACAACATTTATAACATTATAACATTTCAAACTTTATAAAAGATTATCTGTTACAACGCGTAATTTTTTATTGCGACGAAGGTTTTTATATATTTTAGCGTGAAACTTTTTCGGGTATTCCTTAAGTGTCTCTTTAAAGATAATTTTACTTGAAAAAATCATTTTTAATTTCAAGATATGAAATAAATTAAGAACAAAAAAAAAACTGAACTTCAAAAATTTCAAATATAAAAGTGTCAGGGCACGAATTCCCCCATGGAGGCCCTTAAAGATTAAGTTAAGTTTAAAGTTGAGCAAGATCAAGATATAAAGTTAGATTAATTAAACTAACTTGAAACACAAATTTTATGAATCGCAAATTCAAAAATTTTAATTTTAATTACATTTAAAAAAGTTAGGTTAAGATAAGAGTTTAGTTTAGGTTACGTTGGCAACAAGAAATTATTCGCTAATTAATTATTTGCTTTTAAATTTTAGACAAAGCCCAAAGAATCTTAAATGCATAGTTTAAAGTCATAATTTTAGGAAAAACTCAAAGAATCTTAAAGTCATAGCTAAACACCAGCTTAAAACTAGCCATCATATTGACTGGAAAAAGGTTACAGGTATACCACGAACCTAACAAGTTTCAAAGATAAGTAGCAGAAAAGTTCTTTAATAAGAAGTATGGTGATAATTGTTTAAATATAACTTCAGATCTTAATAATTATATTCCTTTATATAATTTAGATTTTCTCAAATTAAAAACCAATTTTCAATATAATTTATTAAATCAAAAGGAAAATATAAAAAAATATATCAATTGTTAATTTATATAACTTTTGCAATTAGAAATTTCTTTTTAACTCATTTATTCAATTCAAACTTATAACTCAAATTAGCTGTAGACTCAACTCAAATTGAATATTTCCGTATTACTTATTTATTTTATTATTTTTGTTTCCAATTAAATTTAAAGACCAATAATTAATTAGTGATTAATTTCTTGTTGACAACTTAACCTCAACTAAACTCTTATCGTAACCTAACTTTTTTTAAATGTAATTAAAATTAAAAATTAAAATTTGGAATTTGCGATTCATAAACTTTGTGTTTCAGGTTAGTTTAAGGTCCCCATGCGGTCATCCGTGCCCTGACACTTTATATTAATAATTTTTTAAGTTCAGTATTTTTTGTTCTTAATTTATTTCATATCTTAAAATTAAAAATTATTTTTTCAAGTAAAATCGGTGTTCTTTTATTCTATTTAAAAGTATTCTACGAGTCTGACCTATATAGCATTTTTCACAAATTAAACATTCAATTTTATTTACTACATCACTAAGTTGGAAAATATGTAGAGAGTCTTTGCCTAATTTTATAAATTTATCTAACTTCGAATCAACTCTAAAAGTTGTTTTGATATTAAAATCATTCAATGTTCTTTTAATTTCAAAAGACAACTTACCATAGAAGGGAAAAGATAGGGAATAGAATTGTTTGGATTTTGTTATTAATATGTGTTTGAAGAAATTCTATTGGATGATTATTTAGAAAAAAGTTTTTTTTTTTTGATAAATTCAATGTTTGATTTAAGGATGGATTTCTTGTGATAGTTTAAAAACTGTGTCAACAAGAATTGTTGCTATAGAAATTTTATGTTCAATTGGATGGTTAGACAGAAGTTTAAGTGTCTACCAGAGAAAGTATCTTTTCGAAACCAATCAGTAATGATCATGCCTAAATCAGTTTTTATAACTGAAACTTTCAAAAATGAAATAGAGTTATTATTTCCAAGTGCATGTGTAAACTTAAGTCTCGAATGATAAGAAATTAATTGATTTATGACATAATGTAATTTATTTTCCGGTAAAATAATTAAAGTTGCATCGAAGTATCTGAAATATGTATGTATGGAAACATCTAAATTTTTTATGACAGTAAATTCCAAATCTTGCATGACTAAATCAGCTAAGGTTGGTGAAATGGGAGTTCCAATGGGTGTACCGTATATTTGTCTATACAATTTTTATTGAATTTAAAAACTGTTGGTTCCTATTTCTTCTGCGAATTTTTTTAAAGGTAAATCTGTACAAATTTTTCTGTTAATCCATCTACTTAAGATACTATTAATTACTAAATCAGTTGGAATATTAGTAAATAAAGATGGTATATATATATATATATATCTGGAGATAACATAATATGATCAGCTGAAATTGTTGGTTTGATAAATGTCTTTTTAAATTAAAACGAATTTTTTTACTTGAGTTCTAAGTACTGCTAAAATCTTTTTAGAATATTATTAAATAAGTTAGCCATTTTATATGTCAGAGAATTTACCAAAGAAAAAAAAAGTCTGAGTGAACCATTAAGTTTGTGAACTCTTGGTAATAGAATATCACAACGTAGAAGATTATGACCTAAGTAGCCTTCAGTTCCCAATGTTCTTCGTATGTTTTATTATCATTTACTAGATTCTGCATTTTTAAGGATAGGATTACTTAGTAAGGATTACAGTGATATTCATTTTATCTGCGAGAGCAATTAACAATTGTTTGTTAGATTTATTAAATGATTGTGTTTTTTAATACTTTGCGAAAAGGCTCTATCAATCTGAGTAATTTTATCCTGATGTAAAAATTGTTGCGCTGGTGCATTATTAGAAACTGGTGCATTAAAATTGCTATTAACAAGCAGATTTTGAAATTTTTATCTAATCTTAGTTTGTTGTTTAAGTAATATCCGATTTACGTTTATATATTTTTTTTATTATTATTACATCATCTATTCAGAAATTTTGAATAAACATTCCAACAATGTTAAATTAAATTTAAGGAATTCTTAAGGGGGTTTCCTGGTTTGAAGCTCGAAAAAAACGTGATTTTTCGGGATGTTTTTTTTTATGAAAAGGAAGTGACATAGACAGTTTATTTGAAAGGTATAATTAAGGCAATTTTCAAACAATATTCCAAAAAAACGGCGGAACGATAGCGTCCGTAATTCTCAACTGAGACATAAGTTGTTTTTCCACCTTAATTTATATGATTTTTTACTTTATATAAACCCCCAATTATTCAGTGGAAACCAAAAATAAATTTATGTTTTCACATTTTGAACCCAAAATAAAATTTTAACTGAAAATTTTAATAGTTTTTGTTTGTCCTAATTATGAAAAACAATTAATGTTTCATAAAACTCTTATTCATATAGAACTGTTTTCAATACTCTACAAAATGAAATTTGAATTAAGTCGATAGGTCAAATAGTTTTCACGGAATCGTGAACACAAGTTGGAACAAAATGATTTTGAGAAAACACGTTTTGAAGTTTTGGACTGTGACGAGCATCCCCTTAAGGAACTAATGTATATAAGAAAATGTTAGAAAATCAATTTGAATATTTAAAAAGAAAAAAACATAAATAACAAACAAATATTAGATACAAAATTTTTAAATGTACTTGTTAATAGACAATTCAGGCAATAATAATCTTAGGATTACAAATTTTAGTAATGTAAGAATTCCTGAAAAGATTAAAGATGTTTTGAGAATAGGTAATAAATTTAGTTCTTCCTTTCTAACAAACAAACGATTTATAATACAGATGATCGCGATTTGTTAAGACATAGAATGCTCTATGCAGCACAAAAATCTGTATATAATAACAAATTTACTAAGATGCCTTTTCGCAAAGTGTTAAAAAACAGAATCATTTATTAAATCTAAGAAACATTTTTTAATTATTAATGCAGATAAAAGCAATGTCAATGTAATTCTTTAGAAAGAATCCAATATTTAACAAATGCATAATCTATTAAATGATAAAACAACATATCAAAAACTAGATAAGAACCCTGCGAAAGAACTAAAGAAAAAACTTTTAAGTTGTTGAATTCATGGCAAACTGAAGGTTTATTATTATATTATTAATGTTCTGGGTTGGGACCGTTACAGCCCCTGACGCCTGGGTAATCCCGTTGCGTCCCCTTCTAAGCCTTCAGCGTAACTCCATAGCCCTTTCCAAAGCGAGAGGACCGCTGCCACACTGTTGGCCGATATTTCAGACTCATTGATGCAGATACTGCCTGTGAGTATTACACGTTT
>JAAAKG020100702.1:0-15903 GCA_010014905.2 Druon quercuslanigerum | reverse complement strand
ATCGAAAAATAGTTGGCATAAGAAAGATGTGTTTCATCAAGATCTTTAATTTTTCTCATATACTTTTGTCTATGCGATGAAAATTACACCTATTTTCAATTATAGGAACCGTAGAAAATTTTTTGATTCCAAATCCTTGAAACCACTTACTTTTGATGACAAATATCAACTTTTGCCGGTAGGCCAACCCAACATTTCCCATATTTCGATTTTTCGGCCCACACTAGTGAGTAGACAACTTTGAACTTCTATGGGTCTGTAAGTAATACAGATTGCCCGATTACTGACAGAGAAAGCTAGAAGTCGAACCTTAGCCGTACATCCTAAATGGGTCGGTCGACATTTCTTACACTTTTTTCTCCCCCTAACTCTGTTCCTTGTCACAAACGGTCCTTTCATATTTATTAATAATTTTTGAAACAATTTTTCGCGCTATTTAAACTTTTAGTTTTAAATATGGGTGAAAAAATATTGATCTCAAGACCTTCTTGATTAGCTGGTGCACTCATTTCATGGCCTTAAGCCATACTGTACAATCTCGTGTGGAATTGACGTTGACTATCATGGAATATTCGATGAATTAATCAAAGGATGCGAAATATAGGGACAATAAAGATTTTATATTAAATTATATTATATGGGCAATAAAAAATAGAATAAATATAGAAATAGTTTGAAACGAAATTAATTGATGTTACTACTAAAGATAGATCAGGAGTTAAATAGGCGCATACCGACTGTGCTATAGAGTAGCGATACATGAACGTATCAAGTAAAGAATAAAAGTAAAATTAACCCGAAGGAAATGAATTGCCTGCGCATAATATGCTGGAAAATATAGATGGAAAAGTGAGTGACGAGATAATTTTCAAAGAATGTAGTTCAGAAGAGACACTAGTTGACACTTGGAAAAGAAATGGGTTAAAAAAGTTCGGGCATGTTGATAAAATGAAAGATGAACGACTAACGAAACAATGGTACCAAGGTAAAGGAAATGGCAGTGTTCCCAGAGATAGACCGCGGAAACAATGGTTAGAATGTGTGAATGAAACCATAACTAGAAGAGATATAACAAGTCACAGAAACACAAAAGCTTACATGAAAAATGTATTGATTGGTATAGAGATTAATCATCAACCTAAATCGGAGCAGTTTTGTCGTTTTTGGAGCTCGCGGTCGCTGCTTAAGTGTAACAGCAGTAAAGGACGAACTCTAAACTGCACCATGCTCCTAATTTTGTTCCTATAACATCATCGCAAAATATTTCAAGAAACGTATTACATTGACTTAAAACATTCTTATCTAATCAGTTACTTAACTTTTTCCGCAGCTATGATGAAAAACCGGGTTTACTCGCGAAAAAGTTTGAAAAAAATTATAACAATAAGCCGCTGAAGAGATTCGTCTCCATTTTGATTTTAGCCACTCTACACATGACCTAGCATCACTAAAACCTTTGGTGCTCAAGAGTCGTGTACAGGAAGCCGAACATTCGCTTCTAAAAAGAGAACATACTGACAAGCCCCTTTATAATAAATTCTGCGGCATTATACGTAGAGAAGAGATATCGATGGGTTCGTCCAAAATGTTTTTCAAATCTGTTGTATTAAAATCGGAGACTATCAAGATAGCGCTATGTGCAACTTAGTTTACCGTAAGCGCGTAAGAAATGTACCTGTAGGCGATACTTGGACATGTTCTTAGTGGATGCTCAAAGTATGCACGCTACGGATGCATAGAGAGACAAATTTCAGATTTGCCGCCATTGAACGCATCAGTGCTACAAAGCCTGATATTGTCCGTCAAGATCTGACAACCAAGATAATTTACGTGATTGAATTCTCGCCATTGGACTATGGTGATATCACGGCAAAGTAGGACGAAAAACGGGCGAAATATCTTCTGCAAGAGGCTGTTCTTCTAAGACCACTTTATATGGTCCGTCAACACTGTTCCTCCTAACATTTTACAAAGGTTGCTAGCTCTAAAATAGTATGCATTTAAAAAGTATCCATGTTCTTCCTTCCCTTCTAGAATTTAAGGATCAGGTGTGGACGACGTACACGTTCCGGTTGCGTCGGGATTTGTTGCTTAAGTAAACCATGATCGTATCTGCTGGGGCCTATAACTACTCACACCAATAAAATAATATTAATGATAGTAATTCTCATGTTGATGTCGCGGTAGGGCTTGAGCTTTCATCTCATGACTTTAGCGGCTATGTTGGCGGTAGCACTGCTACTGACATGGTTTTCCATGCTACACAGGCAGATAACTAAGAGGAGTGGGACTAAGAAGAACACCAAACTCCATAAATAATAATGGATAGTATTTTAAAGATTTTAAAACGATTGTCGCCTCCTGAGGATCGTCAAGGCGTCCCTGGACTCGCCGCTGGGGGCTACATTATGCGGGACAGTGAACAACGAAGACCTGGTTGAAGCTAAAGGCATAAGTCCTAGGGATAATAAATATCAAGTACCGGATCGTCTAGAATTACATAATGATATTAATAACAATGATGTGAATAGCGAAATATCAGAAAGTGCCTTCTCTGTCCAAGATGAACATCAAACACGATCTGCGTGTACTGATAGAACACCTCAATAGCAAGTTTTTACCTACGCATTTAAACACAACACAAACAGTCACAAACAGTCTTTGCCCCAGGAAGGGAACGAGGTCCGACATGGAAGATCAGGTTGGATATGAATGTCAGCAAAGTAAGGTGAAAATTGGGTTGATTAACTCAAGATAAAAAAGAAAGTCAAACCAGAAAGTTGATGAACTGTGCTACTAAAATCATCCACACTCGGTACGTCAAGACATTAACACCATCAATATAGGATGAGATTATAGGCTCCCAGCAATAGATACTTGATGTTATGACTGCTAGACTCCGTCCGTACAAGAAAAATAGTGTACCAAAGCAAAAAAAATCGAACCGTTTAGACAGATAAAAGAAGGTTTTACCGTGAACTTAATGTAAAGCAAAATAGCCAGCAAGACACCGAAGTCCCTCAATTGAAAGACATGACTAACTACTGATCGGGTGTTCAGGGAAAAAATAAACAGGTGTAATTTAGACACTGTGTGGTTCCAACTGGAGAAAGCAAGGGCAAGCAATAGCCCTGATATGGAGCGGAAAAACATCACAGCCTTAGATGTTTCACCGGTCTTGGGAAGGGCAAGTAACTGCAAAGCTTCAGGTTCTTACATGGTGCACAACTTCTGGTACAAGTACCTGACAAGTGTGCTCAATGCGTTGTCGAAGTGTTTTCAGAAGATCATCGAACATCGATATCTAAAGCCAGGCTTTATGCTCGTGGGTACTACGTATATGATACCTAAAAAACCAGACACTCCAAAATTAATCTGAATGTCGACCAATAGCCTCTTTTCCAGCAATATATAAATGTCTTACAGCTATCATTGTAAATAAGGTATATTCTCATTGCGGCGAGAATGGCATCCTAACAGAAGAACAGAAGGAATATTGTAAAAACTCGCCAGGCAGTAAAGATCTATTGACTGTTGACGCTGTTGTCATGACTCAAGTTCTTAAGCATCAAAGAAACTTATTTATACCTGTTCAAGTAAGCGAGATGTTGTGCTTCTCAAAATTATCTGCAAAGCGGATCTTGACTGCACTTACTTGAATTTATCCTCAGAGAAGGCCCTGAATATCAGGGCAGAAGACATAGAGAAATTAGAAGTGTAAAAGAGACAGAAAGCTATCCTGTATCACTAGGAAAAAACTTTAAAACTTATCACATCCCCCTATGTGCTTATTAGGACATTTTTGTATTACTCTATATCAAAGCAAGTTTTTACTGGCAAAATCACTGCACAGTCCTATCTCATCTCACATCCTATCTCCTATCCCATTTCGATCATCCTCAACGTATAAACTATCGAAGTAACTTGCAAACGCTTATACACATTCCTTTTTATTATATATATTTGAACGTTCACATGCCATAATCCCAGAGATTCTGGTTTCATATTTAAGTTTTAACGTAATGTCTCAAAATTTTATTTGTATTACTTTTTAACGTTCTTTTAGCATCAATTGCGTAATTATGAGATCTATTTTTAATAGCCTTTTAATTTGTTTCCAACTCTTACTGATTATTTCTTTATACGAGTCAGATTTATTTACGCATTGCATTTATAATTACATTTTAAAAGTGTGTGCAAGCTCCATCAGAATCAATTTTTCCGTAAATGCCACCCCAGTCAATTTTCGCGATAATTCAAGAAAGTGTAACATAGTCACCTTTTATAATATTAAGTTTATACTTTCTTTGAAAATTAAACTTATTTTAGTTCCCTCACTGTAAATAATCGCATATCAATACATAAATAGTAGTTTTAACGTAACAATTTACATTAGCTTTGTCCACTTATTTACCCCGATAATCTATTCTCTCCTGTAGCCTTTTTAGTCTTTTGCCCGGTAGCTCTTTTATAGAAGCAAGGTTCTCCATGTTGCAATCATTTTCATTCATTGCAAAAATGCTCAAGTTGGTTGGTGTTGGAGCTCTTGATCCATAGCACGAAATGTGAGATTCGTACTTCCTTTTTCTTATTCTCTTACCACAAGATTTGTGGTGCTATGATTGGCAAACCAAGCAATTGTGAAGCCTAATACAGATACAGATACTACATACAGATCCATTTAGATAAAACACAAATTTCAGTGTCATCCCTCAGTAGGAGGTCAAAACACGATTAACTTCTTCGTCGCCATTTTTTATTTACCTAATTAGTGACCTAATTATCAAGCGATTTTTTTAAATTACGTCAATTTCGCGAATTTCGTAAATTTGGTCAGTTCCGTGTATTCCATGAATTTTTTGAGTTTCTGGAATTTCGTATATTTCTTTAATTTCGCGAATTTCTTCAATTCCTTGATTCTTTAAATTACGTGGATTCGGTGAATTGCATGAATTACACGCATTCCATGAATTTCGCTAATTCTATAAATTCCTTGAATACAAGAATTACGTAAACTCTTTTCACTCCGCGAATTCCTCTAATTCCTTGAATCCCGTGATTCTTAAAATTCTTTAAATTTCATGAGTTCCGTAAATTCCACGAATTCCTTAGATTACTTAAATAACGTGAATTCCATTAATTTCGTAAAACTAATAAATTACTTGAATTTATCGAATTCCTTAAATTAGTTATATTCCGAGAATTCCATAAATTCCATTAATTTCCTAAAATCAATTCATTCCTTAAAATCCGAAAATTACAGGAATTTGATGAATTCCAGGAGTTTCATGGATTTCAGGAATTTCATTAATTCCGTTAATTCTATCAAATTCATGAATTCTGTCAAATTCATGAATTCCGTGAATTTTATGAATTTCGTACATTTCATGTATTCCATTATTTCTTTTATGTTCTTGAATTCCGCGAATTCCTTGAATTTCTTGCATACCTCGAATTCCGTGATTCTTTAAATTCCGTGAATTTCAAGACTTTAATTAATTATATCAATTCCATGAATTCCACGAAGTCTATTATTTCATGCATTCCTTAATTTCTATGCTTTTAGTGAATTCTATGAATTACATGAATTCTATAAATACCGTTCTGTAAAATTCGCGAATTCTGCAAATTTGATGAGTTTCATGAAACCACAATTTCTTGAATTCCTTCAATTCCGTGAAATCCTATAACTATGTTAATCTCATAAAATAAGTTAATTTTAAGATTGCCGCACAATTCGAATTATATGAATACCTTAAACTCTTTAAATTCTATGAATTACATAAATTCCAGGAATTCCGTGATTGCCATAAATTTGGTCAAATTCATTCATTTTTTTAAATACACAAATTTCATGAATTCGTCGAAATCTGTAAATTCCTTGAAATCCACGAATTGCGTGAATTCCTTGATATCAGTGAATTATTTGAATTTCGCTAATTTCTTGAAATATTCAAAGTCCGTGACTTCCGTTATTTATTTAAAATTTATGAATTCCGTGACTTTCATGATGCAAACCTTTACTGAATTCCATGGTTTCCTTAAATTCCTTAAGTTCTTAAGTCAGTTTATGTCAGGAATTCCACGAATTCCATGCACTCCTCTTATTCATTAAATTCCATGAATTCCGTAAATTCTATGAGTTCCGTTAATTCCATGAATTTCGTGAACTTTATGAATTCCGTGAATTCCATGAATTCCGTGAATTCCATGAATTCCATGAATTCCATGAATTCCATGAATTCCGTGAATTCCGTGAATTCCGTCAATTCCATGAATTCCGTGAATTCCATGAATTCCGTAAATTCCATGAATTCCGTGAATTCCGTGAATTCCATGAATTCCGTGAATTCCGTGAATTCCGTGAATTCCGTGAATTCCGTGAATTCCGTGAATTCCGTGAATTCCGTGAATTCCGTGAGTTCCATGAATTCCGTGAATTCCATGAATTCCGTGAATTCCATGAATGATTTAGAATAAAACTTGTTATTCGGAGGTTTTTTGGATCACTGATCACGAGTCTGAAGTCAGATTTCCAAAATTCAAAATGGCGGATCCAATATGGCGGACAAGTTTTCAAAAAATTAATGGATTTTCATGAAACTTGGCATATGGGGATTTTTGGGGTCTGTGATAACGAATCAGAAGTCAGATTTTAAAAATTCCAAATGGCGGATCTCAGACCCTAAAAACCCCGAGATGTCAATTTTCATAAAAATCCATTAATTTTGTGAAAACTTGTCCGCCATATTGGATCCGCCAATTTGAATTTTAGAAATTCTGACTTCAGATTCGTAATCAGTGACCTCAAAACCCCCCGAATAACAAGTGTTATGAAAATCCAACAACTTATTAAAAAGTTGTCCGCGATTTTGGATCCGCCATTTTGAATTTTGGAAATCTGACTTTAGATTCGTGATAAGTGACCCCGAAACCCCCTTAAGGTGCATAGATCCGTAAAATTAGTTTAATATAAAAATGTATGCCGCAAAGGGTTAAATATGCTAGCGATGCAGTAAATGTTTAATATTAATCCTTGTCGCATTCGTCTAGAATGGGCCAGTACAAATTTAATTTCCGTAATGGGTCGTTGCTCGAACTTGCAAGCAACTCTAGGTCAGTGATCTGCATACAGGCACACTATTCCGCGCTAACGACCACTTTATGCTCCCACTTTTCGCAAAGAAAGATTTTCTTTTGTACAGGAAAGATGTTGATCTGTTCTAAACAGGAAAAACCAGGGGGGGGGGCATTTAACTTTACTAGTTTTCTCATATCTTTCCTCTGCGTATGCGAATTCTAACTGCTAGACCAGGAATTCATTTTCGTTTCGATTTTCAAAAATAAATAGCTGATTTTCGTCTTTGTTCCTGGCACCGACTATACGAGGCCAACAAAACGGTTTCAACTAATTTATGAGAATTGTTGTTAAGAAGTTCCAAATTAAAAACTTAACCGTCGGCACAATACGTTTCGCTAAAGAATTCACTCCTAAGAGACGTTCTTGGGAGCGGGAAAACCGTAAGGGTTTCCTCTAAACTACCTGCATCCCCAAATCAGACGGGCGTTGGACAGATCCTCGACACTCGATCATTTAGAGGCCTCCTTATTAACTTCAAGAAGCTCGTCAAACTTTTTTTTCGAAGTATTACTCTAAAGCCATGAAGGAATTCTTTACTTCACTCGAGCTCGCCTATTTCTTTACTGCTATCATTCTACAATGCTTAGTTAGCGACTTTGTTATGATGGCTCTTTCCACCATGCGATCATTGTGTCACAAAAACGTCTCATTAATTCTCTAGTCAAAAATAATATTTGAATATTATTTATGAATCCAGAATTAAATGCTTGTTTTTTTTTGTTTGGCACATGGTTTGCACGTAACAAGCCATACCGGATTTTTTTCTGTCCCCAGAAAATAGGTTGATTCGAGTGGAGAAAAGATTCTTATCTTTACCATAATTTAATTTTGAGAGATTTAAAAAAATAGTTTTTTCTAGGCTGTTTAACATTGATAGGGGTGCAACTCTTGCACCAGAAAATTACATGTTTCGTCGTCGGTGGTATTATATTCGATGTTGTACTCGATGTTGGTCTTGTACTCGATAATACATCTGTTAATAATTTATTTGACTGCACTGTTGCTCTAGGTGAAGCTTTGGATGTGTTTGTAATGATTGATGTAATCTGTGAGCACAATAAGGCTTTGTTCTAGAGATCCATTCGTGTGTGGTCGGTACCCGAGTGGTCAATTTTTAACCTTAACTATACCTTCGAGCTTTTTCATAAGCTTATTAACGCAGCTCCGCCCTCTATCTGTGAGGATGCACCTTTCGGCGCCATACTGAGAGAATGGGCTAGCAGCTATCGCATGAGATACAGTGGTAGATCTCAAATCGGGCATAGGAACGGCCATGCCATATTTAGGGAAATTGTCCTTTATTGCCAGGATATGCCGATTGCCGTGCGAGGTATTTTGAAAGTTTTCCAACAGTATCCCACGATACTTTGTCAAAAGGTTGCGCTTGGGTATCGGTGAGTATCATGGGTTTTTCGGTTTACGCCCGCACTAATTTATGTTTAGGATAGCTTTTTCACCCTGAAATGTATTCCGTAACGTCGTTTCGAAGCCCTGCCTACACGTACCTCTCCCGTATTCAATAGCCGGTTTTGGCAATGAATTAGCAATCTGGCAAGTTGTTTTCTTGTCCTGTTTTAGGTCAAGAATAAGACGTTCTAGTCCTTAGAACACTATGCCCCAGTCGACCTTATGGTTATGATTTTTTTGAATCACGATCGAATAAATCTTGTACCGACCATAGGGTGTAACTAGGACTTTCCCTGTTCGGGCGAGCTTTCACAAAGGTCTTGGAGATAAAGACGTTCGGTAGTGAATAGGAGCCTGTCTATTGGATTTGCGGGTTTACAATCTTTGGATATAAAGTGCGCGTAATTATATCGCCGGTACATCAATGGTTTTTTCCACTTGTGGTGGATATTTGAAGTTTCTGTACGAGTAGTTTTAGGCCTTGATTCTATTGTTACGTACGACATGATACTTTTTTAATATTCAGAACCTATGAAAGAACACTAAGTATTACAATATACGGGATATACAAGCTGCCAAATTAAGGTTCTTAATTTGTTTAAGTTTGTATATCGTGACTTCCATCTTATCAATTCAAGATGTTCTCTTGTTATGTTTTCCCGTTACTATTGAATCTAATCATGAAAAAGAGTTTTCGTTTGAATAATTAATGTATTGTCTCTAGTTGTAATTTTTATTTATTTAAATGAAAACAAAATAAAATGAAAAAAGATGGTAGAATTCCAGAGGAATCAAGAAAAACAAAAGTAATTTTTATAATCGACTTGCCCTAAGTTATAGCTACAGCCACACTTCATTCCCAGAGAGAAGGAAGGAGCAGACAAGGGTTAACTTCCTTGCTTATGGGATAGGAGATAACGAGTCAGGTTAAAACTTTTCCCTGGAAAACTTTGTTAAGAACTGCACTGGGGCCGATTCGTCGTCTTTATTCTGGATGCACTTAGCTGATTTGCAGAATCGATACATCCTTCATAGTAGGGAACGGTGTCTGCTGCTTTTTTAATTAAAATGGCTATATTTCTGAACGCCTATATGTCATTTAAATTCGCGTTCGGTCTTCCGTCAATTAAATTGCCAAATTAGGTTCGATGATGCCGTCTTTCGATGCCGTCCAGGTTCGGTCGGTGGTATCGTTTGAAAACGTCATTTCTAGCTAATGACTAACTTTAATTTTTTATAACGTGCGGTCCAGCTTATTTACGTGACGAGTGCTGACGGGCAAGAGAACCCGTGTTTTTCCGGATTCCTTGGTACTTCTAGCCGGTACAAGAAGCAGTTCAGAACTGAGATGAGAATAGTTAATAATTAATTATTAGGGGTCTGATCGGCTGTCAAATAAATCATTTCTGTACATAGGTAGGACCTACAGATAAGAAAATCCACTCGCACCGCCAGCGAATTGTTAGGTATTAGGTGCATACATACAAGCGTCAAAGCGTGCCTCTATGAGTATTCTGCTTGCAATGATTCGTAGTGTCGTCTTTTTTTTTCTTTCTTTCTAATTCTCACGTCTATTTATCTTACACTAGATTACTGGCATTAGTGAGGGAATGTTTATGCTGGCGTATGTTTTGATAATGCTTACGTTGCGCACATCTTCATTATAAGCGGCAACTACATCAATCCAGGGGCTTGAAGGCAGATTCGAGAAACTTAGTCCGAAAACAGTTGTGGTCAGATGTTCAAATCGCCGAGGCTTAGTGGAAGATTTCTTTAATTGTTCCCTAGGGTTAGATTGAGATCAAACATCGGTGTCTTTTAGTTAGAATGGAGTGGACATAGCACCTGGTGGCTTATTGGACTTCGGTGTGGGGTACGATATCATGCCTGGTCGATGGCGACCTCTGGGCTGGAGACTATAGTTCTTCGACTTAATCGTTGAAATGAATGATACTTCACCTGTCCTTCCTTAGTAAGAAAAAAATCTAATACGAGATTGTTGTTAAGTTTCTATCTTTTTTTGTGTTTAAGTTTCGAGCAGATTATCCGTCCTTTCTAAGATTACCGTTTCAGCATCGGAATCCGTGTCGGAATTCAATGATACTAGTTTCGTTGAACTTGGTATCCACTTTTTCGGGAGGGGGATTCACGAATATAATATTAATTGGTTTAGTACTCATACTACCGCTTGGTAAAACGACGCTGCTGACGTCATGCATAAATAACTTGTTCGACAGAAAATTTTTTGCAGCTGAGCTAAGCACTGGACTGTCGCTTCTGGCACGAAACTTTTTCCGGATCATTTCTTCAAACATTTGTTTACTGGGGTAGACATAGACGACCTTTGGAAAACTTAACCACCGGGTTTCGACAAAAGTAAAAAAGAACCATAAAAATTAATTCACTAGCTGCTCGACGATCATCTATTGTTTCAGTGAGCATGATTTACAAGCTACGTGCAATATTTAAACATTGGGAGAGAGAGAAACTGCTCGACCCCATGTAAATGTTGCAAGAAATAGTGAAAGAAAAAAAAGGGAGAGAGAGAAACGGTCGCTTGCGCGGAATTTTCCCTTCGAAATTAACCGTAAACATTCTTCATGCATCGTCTTATTCAATAGAACTGTTTCTCGTAGTTTTATTTCGCGATGCAATTCAGGTTTTTAACTTTTGTTTCGAAATATTACATTGAAATCATAACGTAATTCTTCAGTTCCTTGAATTTCATAAATTTCTTTAATTCCTAGAATTTCTTAAATTTTTTAATTCAGTGACATCCATGAATTTCAGAAATACCGTGAATTCTACGAAATCTATGAATTTTCCGATTTCCTCAAGGCCCGTCCATTTCGTTTGTTCAGTGAATTCCTTAAATTCCGCGAGTTCCTTGAATTCCTAGAATAACGAGAATTACTTGAATTACTGGAATACCGCTAATTCCAGGAATTTAATGAATTCCGTTAAACCTATCAAATTCATGAATTCCATGAGTTTCATTATTGCCGCCAATTTCATGTATTCCACAAAAGTTCCTCTAATTTGGTAAATTTCTAGAATTCATTGCATTCTGTGGCTTTAATTTTAGAGAATTTCATGAAATCCGTAAATTCTGCGAATTCCGTAAATTCTTCGGCTCCTAAAGTTCCGTGAATTAAATGAGTTCCATGAATTCCATAAATGTCGTGAAATACATGAATCTGGGAATTCCACGAATTCCATGAATTTCTCAATTTCTCTGAATACCTTGAATTTCACAAATATCACGAATTCCATGAATTTCGCGAAATCTATGAATTGCTTAGATTTCCTGTATTCTCTAAATTCTATGAATTACATGAATTTCTGGAATTCAGTAAATTCTATTAATTTAATGAATTCCATGAATTCCGTAAATTTCACGAATTCTTCAAATTCTATGAGGTTCCTGAATTCCATGATTTCAGTGAATTTAATGAATTCTGTGAGTTACCTGAATTCCATAAATTTCGTTAATCCTGTAAATTCTACAAGTTACGTAAATTTCATGATGTCCCTACATTTAATTTAAATTTAATTCTGTAAAATTCCTAAATTCCATGAATTTTGCGATTCCTCAAACATGAAATATATTGTTATACCAGTGCTGCTCCCACGCAAGCACTTAACCCTCCATCAGTTAGAAGACTTTAAGCAGATCCAGGCTCTCGTAAGTTCGCAACAGGCTTTTCAAATAGTGCAGGGGACGGAAGCAATACAATTTTAGTCAAAATGCAGCCTAAATCGGATAAGTTGGAGAATATTAAAAGTGGCTTAAACATCACTCTGGAGGATAATTGGGGCAAACTGTCTTCTATACAGACTGACATGGAGAACACTTCTAGTAAAATGGAAAATCATAATAAGTTTGTGGTTCCGCTTGACAAGAAGACAGACACTGTAGCCGCGGATATCAGTAATTTAAAATCGAGTAATGCGAAGCTAATTGAGAACGTAAAGCAGTACGAGTCTCTTTAAATGAAAGTCTCCACAGTCGAGTTCTCTTGTCGCGAACTCGAGGAGGATGAAGTGAAAATGGAGAGGAAACTCTTGGGCTTTCAAGCTTATGTTAACCCAAGACCGAACAAACTTGAATCCAAAGAAAGAAGCGAATGTCCCGAATGAGAGCATCATGGATTGGGTTAGTTCGGTACTCTCTCTCTCTGATCGCTTTCCTTCCAAGGACAAGACTCACTTGCAACCCGTTATTGTGAAAATGAAAAATTCCATGTCCGGTTCCAAAGTTATCTCGGCTAAAATAAAAAACAAAAAATCTTTGACGTCGGAGGAAGTGGATGAATATTTGGATGCTGTTCCTATCACCATAAATCTCAACCACCTTTCGCAGTTACATTCATTACTCATGAAGATCAGGAGCAATATAAAGAAAACAAACCCATTAGGAAAAGCAAGTATCTACAGAGGCACAGTCTGGATCAGAGATGAAGGCATTTATCCCCCTAAATGGATTTCTCAAAAGGCCTATCTGAATTTTCTTTTCACCGGTCCGTTAGCAGCTGGCAACAATCGAACTCCATAACCCTGACTACAACACTCAGGGACCTGAATGCTAAGAGGGTCCGCGTCATTGACTACTAATCATTAAATTTATTCCCCAAATTCTTCACAATTCAATGGAAATCTTGATGAGACTATTGTATCAACTTACTTTCTTTTACGGAAGCCACTTGGATCGGATAACTCCATGTCTAATACTTAGCTATCTTCCACCCTATCAATGTCTATAACAAGCTCAATATGATCTTCGAGTCGCTCATATTAATGTCGAATCTTTATGTATTAAACTGGGCAGGGTGAGAGATCTGATAATCTCAAATGAACTTCATATTTTCACAATGTCAGAAACTCGACTATACAGGAATATTCCAAAAAAGTTGCTTCTCTTTACGGGATACAAACTTGTGCTTAAGGATCGAAAGTGTCACAAATAAGAGAGGAGGTGGCGTAGCCATGTATATGCGAGACGATATATCATTTTCCATCATAGACCATGCAATTTGTGTCCTGTAAATTGGCAGGAACATTGGGACCCAGACTGTTCATAATCAATCGGAGTCTCGTAGTGGTGGCAGTCGTTAAACTTTTCTTAACTGTTGTACGCTAAATACCCTTAGATTCAAGAATACCAATATACCTATATGATTTGCCCGCAGCCATTGCCTGGATGTGATTTTCGAACTCGTTCTCTAACGCTGCATTCCCTTATTCACCTTTGATTAAATGAACTATTCTGCATTTATCAAGCAGTTTTTGGACTGATATATATCCGTCTTAATGCGTATTGATCTGGTTATGGTTGGTTGTCCATGATCTAAATACTTGATTCTTGTACCCCAGTGCCTCATTGCATAACTTAAAAAGTCAATAATGCCTGGGCAGATTTCAAGCAAATAGTCATAGTAAAGAGAATATACCTTATCTGTAATGATCTGGGTAGCTTAATGATGTTCTAAATACGTCTTGCCAACGCATGATGCATTTTCGTCAGCTACTTGTAACAGAAGTTGTGCACCATATCGGGACGTGGAGCTTTCCAGTTAATTGACCTTTTTAGGACTGCTGAAACATCTAAAGCTGTCATGTTTTTCGCTGACTTTTAGGCCTATTATTTGCCCTTTCTTTCCCCAGTTTGAACCGCGCGCATAGTTTATCAGCTTTCTGGTTCTATTCCTTTTTCATATTAACTCAAATTAGGCCTTACTTTGCTGACCTCCATATCCAACCTGATCTTCCATGGTGTATCTCGATCCCTTCCTTGGAGAAAAACTGCATTTGCAGGCCTAGTATATATGTTAGAATATTGCTACGAATAAGGTTATGTACCCTGAAAAATGTTTACGGTAGGCTAGTGCATCAATTTTTGTTTTCTTATACTAATATACCGGTCCGATCTGACAGAGATGGTTAACGTAGAGCTCACGTCATTTTCCACTTTGACGTGTAACACACTTGGATAATTTTTTATAGGAGCTTTGAAAGTTTAATATTTAATTTAACATTAAAATATTTTCTAGTACAATGATTAATAAGCATGTTTTCTCACAGCTTGACCGAATCGGCCCAAAGCTACTCTTCAACGGAGGAATCTTAACAACCGGTACGTGTGCAATTTTTTTCGGGCTATTGGACAAAGTATCTGGACACTATCCTTTTATCATCTTGTCGTTTGTGATCAGAATAGTCGAAGCTTTAGGAAACGCTGCTTTTCTTACTGCCAGCTTTGCTATAATAGCCAAGGAGTTTCCAGACAACGTGGCTACGACCTTTGCCAGTCTAGAAACCTTTTTTGGCCTAGGCCTCATTGTTGGCCCAACCGTAGGAGGTGCCTTGTATGAAGTAAGTAAATAAAACATCTTTTTTACACTATCTAGTAACGAAAACGCATTTTAATGACATGCAATGTGACGTGTTTCTGCACCACGAATTTCCTTTGCGGCTACAAAGAAATTTTTAAGCTAATAAAAAATGGTACACTGTGATTTAAACTTCTGAGGAATTACAGCCATAAATTAGAACTGAAATTTTCTTCCATTTTTCTAAAACAAGGTTCTTAAAGCACCTACGGCTTTGCCGCTGCGTTTTAGTATGTTGCAAATTAACTAAGAAAAGCCTCATCCTGATTCACTTTACCATGGTTATAAGATAAATATGTTTTTTAATGTTCTATGTGTAAACCAGTGTAGTTATTTAAGATAACTTTGATGTTAATGTTAAGCAGTCTTCAGATCTAAATTTCAGAAATTGTACAACCTTCCCATATAAGGTTTTTGATTGACACTTGTAATAAATGGAGAACTGTGTTCTTTAGTTCTATGGTATTTATCTCAGAATTATTTCTCTAATTCTAAAATTATTTAAGCTACTTAGCTAGGTCTGCTTAGTGCTGTAATATTGTTCTCTTCTATATAAAGAGAGAAATAATATACCTTCGGCACCGTAACCTCAAGATAATTTTATTTTACTAAAATAAAGTCGGGCGCCAGACCTTTCGTGGATCAGAGAGAATTACCCAAATAAATTAACAGAGACAGATCTTAAAATAAAACCAACAAAGTTAGAATTCTAATTTTCAAATTCTAAATTCCACTTAACTACGCAAATTACATTTTTGAGGTTAGGGTGTACTGGTATTCGAGCTCATATAGTATTTTCTTGCTAGCTCAGGTCAAAAGTAGGAGATATCGGTAGAGAGCGTGGCTTGCGATAGGTAAAGGTTTACTTACTATTATTATTAATAACCAAACTGTTCAAAGTAAGTAAAATCAACGAAACATGGTTTATTGCAAAATTTAAACAGATTGATTCTCTTCAAAACATCA